>NDXZ01002846.1:13631-30744 GCA_003055125.1 Paykullia maculata
AACATAATGTCAGTAGCAATGAAAACAAACAAATTAAAAATAATAAAAAAACTCGAAAATATATTTTATTGTGAAGTTTTATTTATTGTTAATAAATAAGCTTTAAGCAAGATTTAAAGAAACTAAATTCATTTATTAAAAACAATTGAAATACAGTTCTTGACTTGAAGATTTACCCCAATATTCATAAACCATTTTTCAATTAAACAAAGGTTTAAACTTAAAAACTTCTTAGGAATATGAGGGTTTAATGTTATATTAAAAAAAATGTTTTCCTGGTTTGCTTGTTTAAAACTGTCAAATTGGCAAACTGTTGAAAAATGTCTATTTTTTATTTTAGAAATAAAATTATCTGATTTTTTTGTTGCTTATATTTTTTGTTTTTATTTCAGCTTTCATTGTTATACATTTTTTAAAATTTATTTTATTTTATTTCACACAACATTAATGAAGTTCGTTTTTATATTAATGTGTCTAATCATTTATTGTAAAAAAAATGTTTTAATATATTATGGAAGGGTCTACCGAAGCGACTTATGATTTGAAAATGTTAATATTGTTCTCCAAAGGATTTTTATAAATCTATATAACATGACAAAAAATACAACAAAAAGGATAGAGATTTATTTTTATCAACTACATAATTCATTTATACCTTGCAAACTGTCCGTAATATTTTATTATATTATAATACTTTTTGAAAAACTTACCTTTTTTATTAACATTTTGCAGATCTGTGGCTCTTAGATTACTGCTAGCCTTAAAAAAATGTAATTAATACTTCTTTTTTTTGTTGAAAATGTTCGTTGGAAAAAACAACACATTTCTTAAATTATGTTTTTAATTTCCTTTTTATTATTTTATTATATGTATCGTTTTAATTTTAATTATTTTATACATTTTTAATGTTTTTTTTATATATATTTTTTTATTATAAATTGTTTATTATAATTTTATACATCATTTTTAATTTGTTCCACCATAGTCTACATATATTTAACTAGTAAATGTTTTTTTGTTGCCTTGTTTTAAATATGGTTACAGAATACTCAAAAGTAATACCTACTTAAATACACAATTTGTTTTAAATTCATTGATTTTTAGTAAGTATGAACCGTGAATATCCTTATTAATTTTTGTATATTTAACATACAATCTAAATACGTTAAAGTTAGTACAATTATTTATTTATTTATTTTTTTTAGATAAAATATTTTCTTTCTAGTTTAATACAATACATATGCTTTAATACAATACATATGCTTAAATACAATATTTATGTATGTATGTATGTATATTTTTTGTTAAAACAATTTTTGTAGTTTTGGTTTTTTTTATTATTTATAATTATTTATTAGTTTTATTTGTATGTAAGTATGTATTTTGTATATATGAAATATTTTATGTATGTTAAAGTACCTACATATGTATATGCATGAATTTTTCTTTTACAATTGTTTTTTCTTCTTCTTTTTTTATATTCACATTAAAAAGAAATTTTTTTATTTACTAATTTCATTCAAATTTTTATTTTTCAGTTTTACAAAGACAATTTTTGATTTTATTGTACTTTATTTTACTCAACAGTTGCATTTAGATAAATTTAATTAAAATCTTTTATTATGTTTACACTCACAAAAGGTTTTTGCAAAATCAATTATTTTAACCTCTTCTTAAAATGTCGCCATCATATAGGAGAAAGAGTTATTAAAAAATGCAAAAATAACTGTTTACATTGAGTAGAAAAATGTTTTGATTTTCGCTCTTATCAAAAGAGTATGAAAACTAGTTCTTTTGAAATTTCATTGCGACCAGTGTAAACATACATATGCATATGTACACTGTTTTAAAAAACTGAACGAAGGTTTAAAAAAAACAATTTTGCAAATTAATATATTTTTATATTAATATATAGATAAAATTAAAAAAAAAACTAACATTATGATATAATCACAAATATATATGTATTATGTCCTGTAGTTCCTATAAGGAACATAGGGCCACATATAATGACAAAAGAAGAACAAAAATTGTGAAATATATTAAAACATCTGTTTTCACGATTTAAGTATGTACAAGATGGTAATCACTTTTTAATATGTGTATAAATCATTTCCTCAGGTGATTATTAGTTTGCCGCTTAGCACATTTAAAAAAAATATATTTAGAAATCGTTTATATAAAATATAATAGAAAATTTTAAGCTCCCTGTAACCTTTGTAAATAATAACTAAAGAAAGTAAGAGGAAACATAAAAAACATGCTTACCACATGACATTCTCTTTTGTGGTTAAAAATATATTTAATTCCAGAAAATGAATTTTTAGTCTAGACTTTTCTATATACATAAAATAACTTAACTATAACTATCTTTTATATGTTTTAAAGCATTTAATATTTTTAAAAATACTCTTAATCTCTTTAAACAAAATTGAGAACAAATTTTGTAATGTCATCTCGTAAATATGTAACTTTTTTTGCCAAAATTTTTAAATTAACCTAAAAAAACGATATATTTTTGTTGAATGTTTTCTAAAAAAAATACATTCATAACCTTAAAAACATTTAAAAGTGCAGCTTTGAAAAAATTTGTAACAACTGCAAATGCGGCAATTTGGCTTATTAACTTAACGATTTAACCGAAAGTGTAAGCGAATGTTGCTTTGGCGTAAGTCTATTCGTAATGAATTAATAAAGAAATCTGACCTCAAAATAAGCGAGAACTTTTAAATCAGCTGTCACAGTTAATTAGCTAATTAAAAATTCTCTGCTTTATATATTTAATTAAAAGAAGTTATAAAAAAAATATATAAATAAGAATAGTTAAAAAATCACTAACAAATTCTTGGTGGATTTTAACTGTCAAGTCTTCGAGATACCATGATGAATGTGAATCTTAAGTTATGGTTTTTTTTTTTATAAAATTTATTAATAATTTTATTCAATTATGTTTTTTAAGAAACGATTTTTTTATTTATACTTCGGAAAACTATAAAGATTTTCTATATTTGTTTATATGTATGTATGTATGTAATTAGTACTTGCCTAATAAGCTCTAAATATACAACTTGAAAAAATTTGAGTTAAGGCTTATGTTTTGTAATAACTATTATTTGTGGGCTTATGATGAATAATATCAACATTTAGGATATTTACAAATTCATTTATTAAAAATACGACGGAAAAACAATTGTTAAACAAGTTAACCTTAAGCTAGTAAATTTCAGATCGAGACATGAAGTTAAAATAAAAATGGCTTTAAGCACATTTTAGGAGATTTTTGGAGTAATACTTATAACATTACTTTGAGTTAGTTTCAATAAAAATGTTTGGCCTGAAACTATTGAGCAATAAAAAAGTCGTTATTAAATTCGAAGCGTAAAAACTTTAAAAGTGATTTAATAAATTTTCTATACTATTTACACTTAAAAATTTTAAATTCAAATAATTTTTTTAATATAAAAGTATATTTTTAAACATTTTTCTGCTATCATTTAAATTTCGAACATTTTGCAATAAATGAAAATGCAAAAATCCTTTTTAATTATCATAAGTGGTTTTAATCGTCTGTTCCTATGGTATATTTATGTATGTATGTGTATATAATTGCATAAATATTTCGGTTTCTATATATATGTAAACACATACGTATTTTTATAAAACTTATAACAGATTTCTATTTAAAATTATGATTATGAAAAAATGTTTTATTGCTGTTCTTATGTATTTTAAAAACAATTGAATATATTTTTTTTTCAATATTTGTGATATTGTTTTATAAAAAGGAACTAAAAGTTGAATAAATTAAAGCAGTTTTTTAAGTATGTAGTATTTTTGGTTAAAACCTCCAACTCCTCCTTCCCTCCACCAAAAAGAGAAATATTCGAAAAAATTTTCGTATAATTTTAAACAAGAGTAACATTTTATGGATACTTTAAAAAAATAGAAAATTTGATGATAATTAAAAAAAATAAATAAAAAATATTAAAAACTTTTAAATAATTTGTAGTAAATTAAAAAATTAATTAATACTTTTTTTTAAATCATTTTTAAAAACCAATTGATTGATGATAATAATAGTTTTATAAAAAAAATATAAATTAAAAAAATTCATCAAATATTTTATAGAAAAAATTAAGTAAAAATTTATTAAAAAAAGGAATTATTTAAAAAAAATTAATTCATATCCAAAATTATTTTAAATCTCGGGAATTGGCAAGTAAAATTCCAGCAAACTTTGCCTGAAATAAAACTCATAATTGGAGGTTCCACAAACATTCGATATAACCGAATTGTACCATAATTTGTATGTACATTTATATACATGTACTTTATTAAAGTTCATAATACATGTGTATATGTATATTTTTTTATTATGTTTATTTCATAATTTCAAATTTAAAGGTGGGTTTTTATACTGTAAATTTTTTAGGTATTTTAACATTTTTCTAATTTTTTTAAACGGGCAGTTTCCCATTTAGCCATTAATATCAATCATTTTTAATTATACAATATAAAAATTTTTGTTTTGTTTTTATTATATAATTATTTTGTTTTTGTTTTCTTACATATAGTTTTATATCAAATTTGTACAAATTATTTTTTTATTATTAACATTATTTTCTTTAAAATAAAGTAATTTTGTTATGCTGGCTGTAGATTTTTTTCATATTAATAATAATTTTTAAATTTATAAAAGTTAAAAAAAAAATTGTATGAAATTTTGTTTATTAAACTTTAATAAATTTAAAAATTAATTATTTATATTTAGGTTAGTTTTTATACTTTTGCTATATTTAAAACAAATATTCCTAAGACTGTTATTTTACTTTAGATTTCGACTAGTAAAATACCATATATTTTACGACATTAAATATTTATTTACATCATGATTAATATTTTTTTATATTTTAAATAATTTAATTTTAAAGTATTTTCATTCGCGATTATTTGGAGTGTGAAACTATCGAATGTGTCAGTATGGAGTGTGAAATACCTGATATTTCGGCATAAGTATCTGTAGGTCCTTCATTGCTGCACACTGAGTCCTCAGGAGTGCGTGAGGGTTCGGCCTCAGTTATTTCCATATCCTGATGATGTTTGTTACTGCGATGTTTGGCACTTAAAGCCTAGAGGAAAAATTAAATAAAATGAACACATTAAAATAGAGTATTAAGCTAAAAATTTCAAAGTTTTTTATTGTGTTTTAGTGCTACATTAAATAGTTACGTTACATGCACTAAGGTCCACTAATGGCGTTTTCTTTTCTGACTAAAATGTTGTTTTTATTTTGCCCTATACCCTCTTTGAGTTTTATTCAGAAAAAAATTATATTTCAAACAAATGACAAGTTCTTTTTCAATAATGTTTTTCTAAAAAAATGTTTAGTTTGATCTTTTAATTCTGTTTCCTTATTTGTAAAAGGAAGAAGAAATTTATTTCTATCATTTTTTGTCGTGTAAAAAATATTCTTTATTTTTTTTGTAAATAGACTAAACATTTCTTTTCTGTTGATTTCATTAAACCGTAGCGTTTTGTTGGCATATAGGACTTTTAAAAAAAGGTCTACAAAATAATATGAAACATTTTTTGTTAGAAAAGAAAACTTCATAAGAAATACAAAATACAACTCTATTTACATCTTATATTCATACGGGAAGAAACAGTTTTTCCCCAGGTTTAAAGCACACTGTGCTTACAGTGGAGTGTAATAAATACTTATTTATTTATTCGTTTTAGTATTTTAAAAGTAAAAAATGTTAAATGTTGCTACCTTAATTAAATTAAAAGTAAAGAATGATTAAATTAAAAAAAACTCTTTTTTATAATTAGATTTATTTGTACATACATGTATTTTTTTATATTAAAGAGTTTAAACTTTAAAGCTTTACATAAGTCATTCTAATAATAAATTCAAAATTCGTGACAAGCCTAAAACGATTGGAGAAGGGGTAGTGTAACTTTCTATACGAAGAAAACACGTTATATGACATATTCATACATACATAAGTACATATGTACATACACTTCGTTAATAATTTCCCAATTTGAGCAAAAAACGAATAAGATCAGGGAAAGTAGCACCCTCAATAATGTAAATGCGTTATATAACATTGTCAATAAAATGTCATCGATAAAGACTTTTAATTTTGCAAAAGCCACACTGATTATAACTATTAGAACAGGGGCAGTGTCACTCCCCAAACAAGAGACTTAATTTTTATTAAATATTTGTTGAATCATAACCGTTATTCACTTAAAACTTGGCATGAGTCACAACAAACAACCGAAATAAGAAAACAAAGAGTTTGAATCCTTGTACAAAGTTCTTAAGACAACATATCAAAGAGTTTAAGGATGTTGCTTTCGTTTTTTAAGCTAAAATTTAAGGAAAAACAAAATTAAAAAGTTTAAACTTCAGAAAAACCATCCATTTATTGTTTATATTAAAAACTTGTTTTAAATAATTCTGTTAAGCAGTAAAATTCGTTTTTTCCCCTTTCTTTGGCAACGCAATTTTTTGATATTTTAAAAATTTAAAATTCACAAACGATACTTAAATTAATCAACCTTTAATCGTTTATGAATAAGATCGTTTATCTCTAGGATTAATTGTCGTACAGTATAAACAATCTTCTTAATCCGAAATGTTTAAATTTTCGTTCCAATTAATTGTAAAAAGCTTTTATGATGATGATATTTGTGTAGACACGTTTAAATTAAATCTGATATTTTATATGATATTATAGGATTTAAATAAAAATATATTCTTTATATAAATTTAATTTATTTTGAAAATTAAGTGATAGCATTTATATACAGACACACATATGTATATATGCACATATTTACAGAAGATGGAAAAAACATAGAATGCAATATGTTTAAAGGGAATCTCACATTGTAGGGAATAAAATGAAAAGATCCGGGAGAAAGATATAAAAATGTATATTCTGGTATTGTGTTGGGTTAAAGGGAAAGGGTCTTTAAAGGGTTTGTGTACGTTTCGTTAAAAAGGGGTAAAAAGTTTTAATGATTATTGGGTATTTCAAATAAATTAGGGTGCCATATAACAAATTCTGAGATATTTTATAGTTTTAAGAATAGGTTTGTTAAAACTTTTTCAAATATTTTAAACATAAAGTGAAACACGCACACATACATATAATATATTGTTATTGTTAATTGTTTGCAGCAGTAGTAGTAGTTGCTTTTTTTTAAATGTTGATGTAATATGCTTACCTTATCCTTGCTTCCCTTTTTCTTTAGTATTTTATATCGTAGTTTTTGGATTTTTTTTATTAACAATGGCAACACAGGTAATGATGAATTGATTGTTTTTTTTTTGTATTTGACAGTTTGATGTTAATGACAAAACATAGGAAATGTACAATATGTAAGTATACAAAATTATATATACACCGTGAGAAAAATATGGTATAATTTTATTTTAATTTAGAATATTATTGGTATTTCTTAAATTAATATTCTAAAAGGCTATACATTAATTTGTTATACATATTTACTAGGGATTTCATTATACATATATCGAATTAAATACAGTTAAAATATGTATGTTTTTACTACTAACTTTTTACTATTAAATTTTAATTTCAAACTTTTTACATATTTTGAAAAAAAAAATCTTTTTGTCAAAATATTTCATTAACTTACCTGTAGTGAAAATCTCCTGTGGCCTGCCTTACGTCCACCGCGTCTTTTACTGATATGAGGATTATCTTGACGTAAGGTTTTGTTTTTCAATATCTCTAATTGGGTATACAGTCTAAAATTAATATACATATATATTTTATTTATATAAAATAAAATTTAGATATTTTTAAATGAAAAATCTATTATTAACCTTTTAAGTTCAGCTCGTATGTCTTCCGGAGTCATTTCGGATATTGTCAGTTCACCAATATCGGGATCACCCAGACACAGGCCTGCATAGCCGCCACCCAAACGTTGTCCAACATCATGGGAACCCTTGAAAGCATCCACAGGTAAACGAATTGATAGATCATGGGCAAGAGAACGGACCTGCAAGCTATGAAGATGCAACCAAACACCGCAAACCACACAGAATAGGAAATAGGAACCAAAAACAACAAAACCAAAAATCGAAAACAGAAAATTTATATAAAAAAAAAACAAAAACAAAATTAAACCAAAAAAAACTGCTGTGAAAGTATGAAATGAAATTAGTGTGTTTGTATAAAAAATATTTCCCATGAAGTTCAAGTTTTAACTGTAAAGTTATCATTAGTGTGTGTGTGTGTTTTTTTAATTATTGACTGTGATTATGTCTGTGATGAGTTCCCTAAAATAAAAAATAAATAATAATTAACAAAAATTATAAATAAAAATAAAAAACTCAAAATTTAAAAAAAATAACTCAAAGTAAATAAAAAGTAAATTGTTGACATTTAGGGTTTAGTAATAGTAAGTATTAAAATAGGTATTTTTGAAAGTTTAAATTAATATAGGAAACCGATTTTTGTCTAATTTAAAGCATAAAATAGAAAGAAAAGTATTAGAAAAGGATTAGGATAGATTTACACAGCAGCTAAATAAGTAGTTAGTGTTTATACACTGTTTCCTAGCGAAAAATACAATTTTAATTTAGTTTAAAATTTAAAACAAAAATAGGAAATATATATTCCTTTCCTAAAAAAATTATTGGACTTATTTAGGTTTAATTTAAATATAAAGCGTGTTGAAAACATACATTTTAAATACTTTAATCAGTCTTAAGTAAAAAACTTTTATATTTGTTCGGAAAGAAATTTAAATTTTGAACATAAATTTTAAATTTTGAAAAAATTAGCTTCTAAAAATTTTTATTTATTTATTTATTTTTTTTTTGAATAATTTTGTATGTTTCTACAATCTTTTGTTTTTTTAACATAACAATATAACTACAAAATATTTTTTAAGTAATTTAATTTAGCACTGTATAATAGACTCTTGCCTGCTGTAGTGTAACAGACATAGTGGTAATCAAAGCCATATCCCTTGGACTGACATACTGGCATATAAAATGCTAGCCATTCGAAGCACCCATATTTAAGAATTAAAATTTTTTAATTTTGATTTTAAATATACATTTTAATTGCAGTCACGCAATTGAAATATTTGCAAAAAAATTTCATCTCTAATATATATTTTCTCTGGAAACAGTGTTAAAGCACGAAACCCATAAATAAACATGCACAACAAAATAAAATTAAAATAATTAAAAAAAACTCTTTTATTTAAGACCTTTTATCTAAATTTTTTCTGAATAGAAAATACAACTTAAACCATAACTTAACTGAAAATACAACAAAAACACTTAACTAAAAACTCATAATTTAATGTAGGGCCATGCAATAACAACAATAAATAAAAAACTTTTTAACAAACTTTTATATTATTTATAGTACAAAGAACACATACATACATACATACATACATGATACTATTATCAAAATAGAACAGAATTTAACTTTATTCAACACATTACAACACTTGCAGCAACTTCATAGCTTGAATAGTTTAAAAAAAAATATTTATACAAATTTTTTGTTCTTTTTGCTTTTGTTTTTTGTCTTTAACATAAAAAAACTTCTAATAAAGCGTAGTTTGTTTATTCATTAAAAAATGTGTAATAAAAATAAATCTTTACAAAAACCGCTTTCCTTATTTGTGTTTAAATTATATTACAATTTTTTAATTTAATTATACATTATTCAGAAGCGTTTAAGAATTAATAGATTCACAGTAATGTTACATAGAAAAACAAAAGGAAGCATACTTTTAACAGAAATCTTGTCAATTTTATAAAACAATTATGTATAATTTAAATTTAAAAAAAAAATCATCTGAATCATAAAATTCGAACAAAATATTAACGAAAATTTTAAAATCAAAATTTAAATGCGTTTTTTTTCGAATATAAGTTTTTTTTTATGAAGAGAAGGTTTCGCAGGATCTTAACCTCTTAAATCGAATAAATAAAAAATTTTACTTTAAAAGATAAAATATTAGTTTCAAAGAAAAATT
The DNA here is from genome assembly GCA_003055125.1 of Paykullia maculata. NCBI lineage: Eukaryota > Metazoa > Arthropoda > Insecta > Diptera > Rhinophoridae > Paykullia > Paykullia maculata. Next base: position 23,679 of record NDXZ01002846.1, read on the forward strand.
GTGGTAATTTGAATAAAACTTTGTGCAAAATAATTATGTGAATGTTTTTTTCAATTTAGTATATTTTACAAAAAATTAACCAATAATTTATATTGTGATAAATTCAAATAAATAAATGTTAATATGTAGTGCCTTAAAATTTTGTTTTTAATTTTTTTAAATTCCTATTTATGTACATACATATATCCTATGTTATGTTTCCACCTAATAAGCATTATTCACGCATGATCATGCATGATTGTGATAAAAGGAGGTGAGTAAGCGTGCATAAATAGTGGCTGTGAGTAATGTTTTTCGACTTATGTAAGCGATAAATAAATTCTTTCTTTTCACTGATAAAAATGTAAAGAAATTTGACTTTACGATAATAAGTAATTTCTTTAACCTAAAAGTATGCTGTAAATTTGATTTGATTTTGTTTTATTTTTCTGTGCAATAAAACTGTGAATCCTTTGCATTACAGTTTATCATAATTTTTCTTTTAATTTACTTTTTTTCCAACCAAATTTATTTTTTCTTAAATTAAATCGTAACAAAAAATAATTTAAAATTTTCAAAGAAAAAAAAAAGTAAAAATAATAATTTTCAATATACCTGTTTATGTTGATACCACAACTTTGGCACAAATATAAGACCCAAAGAGATGGTATTGGTAAGTTGCGACCTTAAAAATAGTGCCAAAAATATGGTACTTGGACTCATGGCTGGCAAATAGATATAGCGTAGAATATAAAATGTTAAAGAGACTATAAACTCTATGACTAGAGCGGTAACTAGAAATTGTCGTTCCTAAAACACAAAATAAAAATAAAAATATTAAATTAATTTTTGTCAAGTTAAAAATTAAATTCTTTATTGCTTTAAATAGACTTGGTGTAATTTTTTTTAGTATTAATGCATTAATTATTAACAAATTAGCTACTTAAGCAATTAAATGCTTTAACACATATTTTTTCTTTAACTCTTTTTTTTCTATTAACTTTAGTTACAAACTTTGTAATTATTTCTCATCAACTTACCCTGAATTGTGTATTGGCATTGCGACTGGCATATGCTAAATGCAGGCCAAAACATAGTATAAGTATTTCGCTGGCTTGTGTTACAAATTCCCATTTCAGCGGTTGGCATGTATTTGTGTTTACTTCACGCAAACTTTCCAGCTGTGCCGTCTCCAATAGATCCAGGGATGATGCGGTAAAGGCAGACATATAACAAATAACAGCAAATACCATGGTGCCCAAATATTTCAACAAGTCAACGTCACGTAGTACCCAACGATGAGCTTTGCGTGTACGAAAATCAACCAAATGACGATATAATTTAAGAATGATGGCACCATAACATGTTATAAAGCCCAACTCACGCAACCACGGTTCAATAAGGCAACGTTCAGTGGAGGCAGGGAAAAAATGGATGGCAACCTTTTTAAAAAATGGGCGAATGAAATGGAGAGTGTAACAAACATTATAGGAAAATTTAATTTAAAACTTATAACTTACGGATGTATAAATTAATACAATTCCCAATAATATGGTTTCCAAAACTGTCCACATACCAGAAGCTATTGCCTAAAATCAATCAAGAAGAAATAATCATTATTATTAAATATAAAAAACAATTTTTAGCCTAAACTATCTGATGTTCTAATTAAAAAAAAAATTAATTAAAATTAACTAAAAATTTTTTGCTAAAAAATATACAAAAAAAAACTTTTTTCAAATTTTGAAATTAAAATTTTTCTGTAAAATACTTAAAGTTTGCCAAAACTAAATATGTTGCTGACAGTTTTGTAAAAAACTGGAAAAAAAACATAAAATAGCGAAAAGTGACCTACATTTTTACAGTTTAAATCGATTCAAAAAATTTTTATGTAAAAAATTGCCAATAAAAGATTTCGGAAACCTAAAGAATATTTGTCTTAAGAAAATTAAACTCATAAATTGGCACAACCTTTTTTAATAAATATTTTGTTCAAAGGATGACCAAAAATATTTTTATTAAACTAATATTTTTATACTTTGAAAATTGCCTTGAAATTAAAAAAAAAAATTTGTGTATAAAATATGTTGTGTGAAAACTAACTGAAATGATTTCTATATTTTCTATAAAAAAATTCAAAAATTTTCTTTAGAAATTTTTAAAAATATTTTTGTAAAAATTTTAGACATAACTTAATAATAATTTTCTAAAAATATTTAATTAAAAAACTGGTTTTTAATTTTTTAATAAATAAATACGAAATCTTTTTAACAAAGTTTTTTTCGCAGATTTTATTAAAAAGATTTCTATATAAAGTTTGTGTCAAAGGAAAATTTGAAATTAAAAACTTTTTAAGACTGCTAAGACTGATGAAGAGTTTTTAATTTTTTAAATTTTTACCTTACATTTCCTCTGTTGAAAAACAATAACACTCAATACGACACAACATAATATACACGCTCCCAGTACAGAACCCACTGACACCTTAAGTAAACTTTCTAGAGAGACGTTTTCCTGAGGTTCACCATATAAACAAACGCCAGATGAATCACAATTTGAGCAACCGGCTGGACAAGATATACAGGAGTAGTTGTCAAAGCCCTCGGACATTTCAACAATGTCACCACGAAAACCCTGTAAAGTGGAATTTGGCAAATAGTAAGACTCCTTGCAGATGCAAGTATAAACATCACGAGTAGCAGCGGGTTTATTTTCAGTTAGTAGACAGAAAGTGGTATTGCGATCGCAACTGCAATTTAAGTATAAAACAAATAGTTTTAGTATAATGTTTAAATTTAAAGACTTTTTTGATACCAACCCATGTTTACGTCCAAATATTTGCTCCAGACCATCATTGCAAACATCTTCATCGGCTGCTATAAAGGCTGCTGCTACAATTCTGTTTTAGAAATTGTTTAATAAGATTTATTTGCTTTTTTATGGGTTTTTAAAAAACTTACTTAAATTTCGATTCAGCAAATGATATTCGAAATGGCCACAACCATCTACCTGTCAAAAGGTTACAGTCTCGAAATGGAGCACCCCATTCTTGAGATCCATCCGTGCTGTTCCAGGCATAGCCCAACTCACGCCAATAGGAACCCAAAAAACCACGATTATGTACCTGATCCAGTGGTATCTGTTAAGAGTATAGCATAATTTTATTTCAATGCTTAATAAAAAGCATATTTTATTACAAACAAAAAAATTATTAATGTGTTTAAAGCAATAAAATAACATTGCTAAGAAATTAGGCAAAACTATAAGAAATTTGTGCTTTTTCTTTAAAGGTCGCAATCCGCACTATGCAAGTCTTATTTTTTTGTGTGTGAAAGAAAGAGAAAGGAACAATAGCAGTTCAGACTCGCTTGTACTTGCAAGTTTTGTTTTGTCATTCGTAAAATGTAAAACAACTAATGTTTGTATATGGTACACACATGTGTGTGTATAATTTCAAACAAAAAGTAAAACACATTAAGTAATAAGACCTGTGCTGTGTGAACGTCAAAAAAGTTCAAAAAAGAAAATGGATAAGTAAAAACTTATTCTCTTTTATAATGTGAATTGGGACTAAGTTTCTTAATTTTTTGAAACGTCTTAAAACTTGCATTATTTTATCACCTTGTCATATGTAATAAAAAAATGTTTGCAATTTTTTTAAATTTTTAATGGAAAAGGTAAAAAACAACCCAGCCACACTGATAGAACTTTAAATTATTTATTACTCGAACGTTAAAATGTGCTACAGTTTGTTGTTTCACTCTTAACGTATGAGTAATAACAAATTATTATGAATCACTTATACGTGGAATTTTGCTACAAAAAATTTTGTGCAGCAAATTAAGTTACTTGACGTGATCTTTTAACTTGTAAAAAATCTGTACTTTTTAACTATTAATTTAATACACATGTGGTAGTTATTTAACTGTTTAATGGAATAAAAAAAATTACATTAATTGAAATTAAAAAAAAAATTGGTTTTATTTGGAAAAAATTATGCTTGATATAAAAATATATATTTTTGTTTTGTTTGTAACTGCTTTGATAAACAAAATAAACATAATTTGATACTAAGTACTAAAAAACCAAGTACATACTGTTTATTTAGCAACTCTAAATGACAAATGAATTTTGCGGTTTTAAAGGGATCAAAACATTTTAGTTATTTCAGTTTTATTTATGATTTACCTTTACATTTACAACGACTTACCGTTACATTTTCTCGAAATTTCACAACAACCGTATGTATACTGGGTGCCGCCAAAGCAAATGCCAACAGATGTTCATCTTCGTTAAGGGCATATGTAGCAATACCATTTGCTTTTCGTCTAACCTCGTCACGTATTTGATCCGTTAAAACGGCAGGTGGGTTCGATGAGAATTTACTGGACAAAAAGTCGGTAAATTGTCGAGCCGCATCTTCGGCAATATCAGAGAAGTCATAATACTAAAAGAAAATTAAAAAAAGCTTTTAATTCATATTCACAATAAAATTTGTCTTTAAGCTTGTCGAAACTACAAGTAGAATTATATCAAAAGCAAAATTTTACCAAAAAGGTTAAAATTTCCACAATTAAACCATTTTTAATTAGATTTATTACAAACATATGTGTATTAAGAATTCATCAAAAAAAATTTTATTTCGATAAATTTGGAAGAGTATTTTTAAAAATTTACCACAATTTTCATGAAGAAAAAAATTATCTAAAAAATTTAGTTTTTTAGAAAAGAAAGTTGAAGATTGTATTTAAATACTATACATTCTGCTGCACTAGATTGAAACTTTTCTTTAAACATTTTTTGGCGAAAATCTGTTTACATATTTTCAGCTCTCAAATTTTCATCTGTTAATAGAAAGATTTTATTTTAAATATTTATGAAGAGAGTGACCAAAAAGTTTGTGTTAAAACAGTCAAACGTATTTTATAGAAACTTTGCGATCAAAATATGTCGAAAAAATTGTATTTTTATTTAACCTTAATTAAATTAAACTTTAATAAAAAATACAACAATTTTTTTGGGAATTTTTTTCCTTTTTTTAAATCTTATATAATTATATATGAACTGTAAACATTTTATTGAAAAAAAAGAAATTAAAACAAAATGCTTTACATAAAACACATATAAAACTTCTATGTCCTCCAAAATTGTTTACCAAAACTTAAAATATATTTGCATTTATTTGAATAATTGTCATGAGTTACAAAATTAAACTCAATTTCCATTACATATTAGTTATTGGTCCTAAATAACTTTTAAATGCTTTTAAATTTTTTATGTAAATATGTACTATTGACAGTCCCCAGTACTACTGACTTATTATACCCCAGCCAATGCTATCTACTATTGACATTTAACATGTGCGTGTCATTAAAAATCCACTGCTGACATTGGTACTATTGACTAGGTAGTTCTTTTGGGACCATAAGTAAACATTATAACCAGTGATTCACTAGTAGATTTTAGTAATTTAGTCTACACTTTTGGTATTTTTTACATGCAAAATAAAAAGTATTGACGCTTTGTTGACAATATAACAAAAAAGTCACCATAATTGTTGACAAAAGTGGTGACCTGGAGACCAACAAGTAACCTTAATAGTCGACAAAAGTAGTGACTTGGAGACACTTAACCCCAGGCTTCCTGCAGGGTATATACATATACGAACATACATATATTTTTCTGTCAACATGTTGCACTTGATTTTAACATATGTTGTTATGTCATCATTTCGCAATTTAACATTTTATTAAAATCAAATTGTTTTTTTTTCAAGTGTGGAATATTTATAAGTGTAACGCGTAAAAACATTTAGTTTGTGTATATGTGTGTGTGTTTGTGAGTAAGCTTAACTAAAAGTTTGTATGTCAGCATAATAAATTTTCTCAATTTCTAAATGTTGAAAATTGATTTTTGATAGTGTGTCGTCACATGCAGACTTAGTAGTTTTTTTTTATACACTTTTGTTGTTGATTTACTTTGTTTAAGTTTTACTTTCATATAAAACAATCATTTACACTTACAAAAAAATATACACATATCGCTTACGAGCTGCAATGATAACACAATTCAAAATTGTTTGTTCTCAAAAAAGAATTTGTTAATAAAAATTTGATCAAAAAGGAAAAATGAAAGTGAATTTGAGTGTTGCATGTACACAAGTAAAAAAAATCGTTAGACTGCTTTCACATTGGGTAGTAAGAGAGGTAAATAGAGCCACTTAAAAAAGAAATAATTAAATACAAATTGAATTGAAATGCAGTTAAATAAAACATTAAATTTAAAGAAAAGATCATAACAAAAACACATCTACAAAGGTCTAATGGTTTTTATGAAAAGTTTGCTTTTGAGATTTTCAATTTTATTTATTTAAAAAGAAGTATCAACAGTCATGCTAGAAGCCTGTAAAAATATTATTGACTGAAGTACTTCCACTAAGTAAATTCATTTTTTATAAACAATAACAATAATTAAAAAATTAAATTTAGCACTTTTTTATACGGTCTGCACGTCTGGCATTAGGTTTTATATACCAAATTTTACCGTCCTGCATTCACTTAGTTGTTGTTGCTATTGACGGTTTTTGTATTAAGGTGTGTGTTATTAATGTCGACAAATTTGAATATTTTGTGGGAGTTTCATATGTATTTATAGTTTTTACAGTTGTCGTTCGAGATTTTAGCATACAAACATGGTTAGAGTTGACATTATGCTTGACTAAGAACGCAACCACGAACAGTGGAATATTTTCAGTTACTAGTTCTATCAGTATAAAGACTTGGATGCCATAAGAAATGTTTTCTTAAAACTCACCGCCCAGGAAAAAAAAAATTATAATTAAAACAAATTTTTTATTTATAGGATTTTTTGTTAAATTTTCTGAAAATAATTCAATATAAAATCACTGTAAAAACAAATTTGTATGTTAATGTGATGTTTAAAGAGATATTTTTTTAAACTTTATATGAGTAGGTTTATTTATCTTTTCCAAAGGATAACCTAAATGGTTGGGTTTATTTTATTTTGTTCTTCATTTTTTCTATTTAACGCTAAATGCATTTGCAACAAAATAAGAGTAAATAGAACA
>NDXZ01002854.1:0-22150 GCA_003055125.1 Paykullia maculata
TTTTTTAAGCAACCTAAGTAAGACATTATAAAAAAAAATCTATAATAGACTGATAATAGACTTTTTGGATTTGGCTTACAATTTTTTCTCATATTTTTAAAGGATCTTCAATAAAATAGAAGAAAATTCCTACTGATGCAGTAACACGTTTAAATAAAATTAATATTAGTTTTGAACACACAAGTTTATATATGTTTTAATATTTTAAATAACACTTGAAAAAAAAACACAAAAATTTATTTGGCAAATATTTTAATAATTTATTTTTTTTTCTTATTTTTTTTATAAAATATTAATAATTTCCTAAATCTTATAAAAATAAAGTTTTTGCATTAATTACTTTCTGCTATTCAATGTATGACATCTCAATTACCCCATATAAAATCTTGCTGCAAAAAAAAAATGCTGGTAAATAATAGCATGAAATCAAAACATCACATTAATGCTTAAACTAAATGACAAATGTGTATTTCGTACAAATATATCTATTCGTAACACACGTTCATTTATTTCTGTACAATATTTTAATCTTTGGGGAATTCATTTACTGGAATGTAGAAGTAAGTGGAGAAATATCGTAACTTTTTGAATAAAAACATGTAAAATCCATTAACACAGGATTCATATTTGTTTTAGGATTCACATTATGGTACAGTAATTCGTTTTACAGAAAGGAATACACATATCGCTCTTTTACTAAAAGAACGTCATAACTCAAAAACCTAGTTTTGCAGAAAATGAGTTTAAAATTTTTAATTTGCATACAACTCAGTGGTAATATTATTTACACGCCATTTGCATGAATTTTTTACACAATATTATCAACTCCAAAATTTCATTTTTTTTTAAGTTATGACGTTCTTTTAGTAAATGAGCGATATGCAGCTAAAATTTAATTTGGGTCTTTTGATAAAAGAATGAATAATTAATTTTATTTAAAATCCGAAATGTTTTCTAAGAAAAAAAATTAGAAAATAAATTTGTTTATGAATTTGTTTATCCTTGCCAAAATATTTACAATTAAATGAATTTTAATTAAAATTGTTGCATCTCAGGATGTTATATTTATAACAAGTGTTAATATAGTAGTCATACGTCAATATTACAAAAACATACGTTGAATCATTCTATATCTCCCTGTTTTTTTCGCTCTATTGTTTACATTTACACTTACTTGTATTCCATAGATATTATAATAACGAACAATATAACATTTTATTTGCCAACAACAAATACCACCAGTAGCACAATAAAACCAGCAACAACCAAAAGAACAATTATTTGATTGTACATCGGATAAAGCAAATTACTTGCTGCAGTAAAAATACGTTTAACACACGTTGCTCTTAATGATAATGTTGTTGCTGATCATCATCATCATCAACATAATCATCGTCGTGATGTTGCTCTCATATCAGATTGTAAAATATTGTAGTTAAAGTAAAAGAAAGAAAAAAACATTTATATTAAACAAAACCATTGAGCCAAATAACAAGCCAACCAATAAAATGTTTAATTTTAACATTTTTTTTTATTTGCACACATTTACATACAAATGTACGTACATCCATATAATCAAAAGTATACACACACACTGTCTTACATTTACCCATAACTGACAACAACCAGTTACGCCAATAGCGCCACTAAATATAAAGTGGAAATTAATTCTAATAATTACCGACGTTTTAAAGTAATTTGTTTCATTGTTTGTTTCAGATAAATACATACACACGCACAGACACATACACAAACACACACACACTTCTCTGTTTAAACATATTTACGAATATATTTGTGTTAGCTTTATTTTTGTTACGGAAAATTGTTGAATTTTCATTAGAATTTATGCCTTCGGAAATTTTTGCAAATATTTTAACTTTAAATAAATTTTGGCAGCAGAATTAATTTTAAATTTTGCAAAAAATATTGCATTAATTACTAAATACGGTTAAATTTGATTCAGAAATTTTGCCATATTAAGTGACAGCAATGTTGGAGGAGACCATATGTATGTAGTCGTAAATTTTTAATACAGCTCGTACTAGAGAATGTTGAGTAATATTTACAGGTCTAATAAAAGTGTATCACGAAAAATACAAGTCATTCCTAGGTCGCGATAAAGCCCTTAAAAACCAACTTCAATTCCGAAATTGGCTCTTGTGTATATATAAGTTGTCCAATTGTAGAAACCATATTCGTTCTATTAAGTTGTATCCATTTGTAACGTACCATTACAAATTATAATTCTCATTTGGTTTATAAGACTACTTGATTAAGTAGTCAAGTTAGAGTTGAAAGAAGGGAGCAGCTCTCAAGTCGTGAATAGTGCTATACTTCGCTCTAGCTTGCTCGAAGTACCGTACGATACCAGATCGTTGCCTGTTCCATGACCGTCCTGTAGTATTGCTGCTCGTATAATATTTTGCCGTTGTTTCTAAATTGTTAAATTCTAACCAATTGCAGTCGACGTACGAATAATGTTCTGCCTTTGTTTCTAGAATATTGTTCGTTGCACTAACTCGACTCCTACATTTCCCCAAACAAAGTAGATGCATGCTGGGTAGCTAGAATAGTAAAATATATTTCGTCCCAATATCTTTTCCTCTATCCCACAGGTTGTATTAAGAAACCCCTAGTATTAATAAAAGTAGCACTAGCCTAGAATAAGGTCCCTTAAACTAAAGCTGTATATTAAGCTTTGAATTAAAATAACAGAATCTTGTGTGTATTTATTACCAAAAGAAGCAGACCTTTAATACGAACCTGGACAGACTGAGTAACACCCCAGCTGGAAAAATAAACTGCATTACAGATTAGAAAAGCCAATTTTAATATTGCAAATATGCCATGAAATCATTTAATGCTTCTTCAAATGTCTTACATATTTAAGGAATGACTTTAACACAACATAATAATTACAAATTTGGCTTCAAAAATATTTTATTTATTTCCCTGTCTTTAAATGATAGATGGCCAAACTGAAATAAAATTATTTGAATAAAATATCTTTTTTACATTTAATGTTTATTTTTCGTCCAAGTTAATTTATCAACAGAAATGAAACACTTAAGAATATTTATCACTAAAACATTTAAAATAAATTTTATTTGTCTGATGATAATAAAAAGGACGAAAAAGTATTTTAAACAAACGCAAACAAACACACATCTTAACCATATTTACATATAACTTTATCTAGAAAATGTCATGATATAAATTATTTTTGTTCGTTGTTGTATAATAAAAATAAAAATAAAGACAAGATAATAATGACTTTATGCTAATTTCTCTTTCGTATTTTCATATCATTATAGTATTTTTAATAAATTGTTAGAAAAAAGCAATTATTAGTTTTGTATTTTATATACATAAAACAACAACCAAAAGTTGATTTATATAAATCACTTAAGTTGTTACAAAGTAAATTCTAAACTGACCTTTTGTCCCATATCTTTGTCGTGTCATTTATATATGTTAATGTCAGTTTTAGTTTCTATTTCATTTTTCTAATGGTTAAATGATAGAGAATTTATATACATTTTAGACACTTGTCTATCAATTTGACACATTCATACCCAAGAGAATATAAAAATTTAAGGTTAATTTTGAAATGAGAACAAAACTAGAAGTAGACCATTAATGTTAGTTTTTTTGGATGAAACTAGTTAATGTCACCTGAGCTAAAGTAACACATGTGTGATACGAAACTTTGGCAAACATTATAAAATGCCACAAACATGTAAAAAAAATTGCACCATTTCCAGTTAGACTTAGAAATAATTCTGTGGCGTATGCCCCATTTGATTTAATATTTGCAAAGGACAAAAAGGTGCCAACATTTTAATTTTTACAAAACAGAAAATGGTGTTAGCATTTCCATTTAAAGCATCATGCAACACACACTTTACTATGCCTCTGTGGAACTGTGCTTTTTTCTGCTGCCAACAATAAAAACACACAGCAAATATGATTGCTAAAGTGGTGTGACACCGTCGCAAACACTTGTCGAAGTGTAAGTTGCAAGTGCCACTAAAACTGTGTCATAAATTGTTGGTGGCACTTAAACAAGCAGTAACAAAGAATTTAAAAAAATATAAATAAAAGGACAACATTGTTTTGTTATTTTCTAACCCTGCGTTGTTTTGAGTGACAGAAGTTGAAAAAGTCCTTTGTTTCTCATGAAACTTACCTAAATATTTAAAAACATAAAAGTATTTATATGTTTGCTTCTTTGCTGGTTGGTTCTGGGTTTTTCATAATTTTTTGTTTTTGTTTAGACAAAGAAAAAGATTTTAGTCTCTCTTTAATTGAGGGGTTAAACAGAAAATTGACATTTTAAGTAGGGTCTCAGTAGATTAATTAAATATTAATTTTTGTTTGGGGCAAAAACTAAAAAGATTTAGAAATTTTTGGGGTTGATGTAGAATTTTAAATGAATTATTGTTTTAATAGTTTTTAAGCGTAATACAGCACAAAATAATTTATATTTTGAAATGTCTTAACTATTCTTGCTAAATAAATTAATGCTTTGAATTATTTTATTTATAAAAATTAAAAATTATTTATAAAAATTAAAAAATGTATTTTTTAATCTTAAAATTCCATTTGTTTTTTTTTTTTTTGTTCAATAGTAGCCAGACTGATGCATTTCTTATTCGAATTGGATGCTTTGTTTTATGTAGTGAAAAATTATGACCGATTAAATGTTTTTCATTTTTATAAAATTCGTCAACTTTTCTAATATCTTTAAACATTCTACGAATCGTAAAGCATATTAAGATATAATTGAATTTGAATGCGTCAAAATGTATTGTTTATAAAGCCATTATAGGGCCGGTTTATATTGTCTGAGTTAAATTCTAGAAATCAGCATGTTTCAACGTGAAGCAAATAGTCCAGATGGTTATAAAGACTATTGCCAAGACTTTAGAAAGGAACGCTTGAATTTTTCAAAGGATCTTTTAAGTGGTGGTTTTCTAATGGTTTGGGAAAGAAGAAGTTAGTTGTATCGCATAAATATTACACCTTCCAAAAATTATATATATATTTTTTTTAATCAAACGAACTCCTATTTCGTAAACGAATAATATTTTAAAAAATCTAAAGCATCAAAAAGTTAATGAAAATAAGATTATTTATAAAAACGCTGATATGAAAAGCATTTCAAAAAAGTAATAAAAACTTTCCTACATAACATTTTTGTGGGGTTCCCTTTAAAATAAAAAATACCCTTTCCCCTTCAACACATTCAATTATTCGCTTCATTAGTTACATGTGTTTTTTTCAGTGGTTTATGCTTCTTCAAAATTATTTAAATTTCGTTAATTTATTTAAATACATATTTCATGTGTGGTTTTAATATTTACATAGATTTTTTATAAAAAAAAGTAATAACTTTGAGAGGATTTCATTTTATTTAACAAAAACCCAGAAGCTTTGAAAGTAATTTGGAACATAAATTACACTCCAACTACATACGTACTCGTATGTGCTGCATTACGTATGAGTATGATGAAATATTTTAATAATATGTTTGTAAGTAGACAACACTCGCACATAACAATTTATATTTTCTGCCATATGGAGAAAAAAGGAAAAATCAAAAAGCTGAATTGAAATAACTAACAATGATGATGAAAGAACATAAATGTTTCGCATTAAAGTGTCTAGAAATATAGAGGGAGTTTCGTATAAAAAAAGATTAATTAAAAAAACATGTAAAAATTTTATAAAAACAATAAAATTTTATTATATTTTTTTTGGAAAAAAAACATATTTTAAATACTCGGAAAAAGTTCGTTTCCCAACACTGGCCGAGTAAAATACATTTTCAAACTAGCTACTGCTATTTAAGTATTAAATGTACTCGTAAATCGTTGCCGTAGAGTGTAAGCCTGCTAACTCACTTTAAACAATATTTACAGGATATTTTGTATATTGTAAGCTTAAAAAGCAAACAAACATTAAACCTTTTTCACCACTTAGAGTCCTAAATTGAAAGAAATGTTATTTGTAGTCGATGCGGCGTCTTTCCTCTATCAAACGGTATCAAAATGTCATATAACTAATGTAAAAAAATGGATTTAGCAGGTTTACACTCTAAAAGCCGACGAAATATTATATATCGAACCTAAGACTTAGGAAATAGAATTGGCTGATCAAGTAGAACGTTAATTCATATTTTTCTACTATAAATTTATTTAAACATTTAAACAAAAATTGTTTAGTGAAATTCTACTGCTTTTTCAAACATATTCCAAAGACGGAATACCCCACATACGAAAACGTATCAAAATGTTTGTTATATGTATGTTTGTATAAGTATGTGTTGGTATGTGCGTTTGTGAGAGCTCGTGTTTACATATAACGAAAATTAAGGGTTACATGGTAAATAAATTTTAGAGGTTTAATTAAAGTGAGAGGGTGCGGTTGAATGTTTGTGTAAGTGGTTGATGAACTATTTTGTAAATCTTTTTCTTGGAAAAATAAATAAAAACCTCAAATCACACACAAACACACAACCACTATTACATACATAAAAAACAAAAAGCTAGTTAGTGTAAAATTTGGGTTTCTTTTCTGTTTTATTACTTAAAAGTTTTACAAATGAACAAACGTATAGTAGAGGTATAATTTGATCCATCAAATTTTACAAACTCATTCTCATAAAAAAAAGTTAAATTAATGGTGTTGAATTTATCAAAAGAAAGAAAAAAACTAAACAAAAAAACTAACTGAAATGTAAAAGATTAATATTTCTTGAAAATTATTAAGTTTAAATGCGATAAAGCAACTTTTAAAAATATAGTTTCAGGCAATATTTATTTGAATTATATTTTTAAACATTTTTATTTAAATGTCTGCATATTTTTCTTGTTTCTTTTTTTGTTTGTTAAATATTTGAAGTGAAGTAAAATTTATGCACCCGGAGGTATAATAAATTACCGTCACCTTGTAATCGATATTATTTGCGGCAAATGCATAAACACACACACACACATACAATAACACTCTCTCACATACTTTAAGCCCATTTCCATACAATTTGCAAATATAACAGTTGAACGGACGTCGATATACATAAACGCATGCGAAAATAAAATGACAATGAAATAAACAGTCATTTATTTTTGTTTAATGTTATTGTTGTTATTGTTATTTTAGCTGTTGCTGTTGAATCAAGTGGACAAACAACACACATCCATACATACATTAAACCCATATACATACAAACATATGTACATATGTATATATAATGTGTGTTTGTATTTTGTATGAAATATTTTATTGTGCATTTGTCGGCTAGAATCATAACTTATGCAAAGAACAACATTTGCAATGAAAGCTGAGAGGTCGCTACTTATGTTTTGAGACTAAAAAGTTTATCGAAAATTTTCTTAATTAAAAAAATGTATGGACAAATAGAAGGAACATTTATCAGAAAATTTCAAAAGGATGATACTTTTTCATAAAAGAAAGCTCTTTAAAAAAATGTTCTTATAAATCGAGCATTTATTTTACAAAATTTTATACAAATTTTGTATATAAAATAAAATTATAGAAAAAAAATATCGAAATAGAGAATTTATAGTTTTTTATATAATTTTTATAAAAGTTTTTCTATAATAGAGAATTTTAAGAAAAATTTGCCATAAATAGTAACCATCGTGCTGCGAAAGACTTTAATAAGTGCAATTTAAAGGGACATTCATACACAGCTACATGATTTTAAAACATTAACACTGACTGCATTGCGAATAAAATGTCTGCCATTAGGATTTTTTCTGGTCAATCGGGCCTTAGGGGGACATTCCAAAAGGACAATAATACAAGATGGAAAGAAAATCGAATCACTGTAAAAATAATTAAATAAGTTTAAAAAAAATTGCACCATTAAAGCCCTGCTTGAAATTTTCATGAAAATTTAAAACATGTTTTGGGATTTTAGATCATTTTTAAAAATCTTTTGTTCTGTAGACCAGTGTTCTAGAAAATTTTCTTAATTCGCAAATAAATATATAATTTTTATTTGATATATAATTTGAAAAAAATTTCCAATCTCATAAAATATACGAACAATTCTCAATTTATTTAATTTATAGAATTAAAATTAAAGAAAAACATATACCAACATTTATTTTCTTACAACAAACTGTTTAACCGTCAATGCAATGTCAACATTCAAGAGTTATAATCAATATGTTAAACACCCCCTTACCCACATTTAGTTTCACCTGCCCAACTTCATCCCTTATTACCTCACCATTCTCCCCCACGCTTTCATACAGCCTAGAGTGTTAATTTGCAGATTTGACATTGGCAATAATTCAGTGCGGTAGAATTCAG
This sequence comes from Paykullia maculata, assembly GCA_003055125.1. Classification (NCBI taxonomy): domain Eukaryota; kingdom Metazoa; phylum Arthropoda; class Insecta; order Diptera; family Rhinophoridae; genus Paykullia; species Paykullia maculata. The sequence goes on from NDXZ01002854.1 coordinate 8,350, forward strand.
AATCAATAGTACACACTATTTAATATAATTTTTATTTTATTTAATAAATTTCATTTGTTTTATTTACAATCATTTATAAAAATCTACTTAGAAAATGTTGTATTAAAAAAGTTTTAAAACTTAAAATTTTCAGAAAATTTCTTTGAAAAAAATATTGAAAAAAAGCTGAAACATAAACTCAATTAAAATAATTTTATAAATAATTAAGCAGATTAATAATGTAGTCGGATTTATTTATTTTTAATATTTTATTTTATTATTTTATAATAGTAATAATAATATTTTATTATTAATAAAATAATAAAAAAATTTGTTTAATAATATTTTTCCACTTTCTTTTTTTTTTTTTTTTTTAAATGCAAATACAATATTTTAATTTTTGTTTTTGTAATAAATTTTATTTATTATAATATTGTTGTTTGCTTTTTAATATTTTTTTATTATTGTAGTTGTAGTTTTATATTTAGCTTAAATTTTTTTTGTAGTTTATTTTGTATTTATTTTTAATTCTTTGCTAATTAATTATAATTTTATTTATACATTTGATAAACGTTTAACATAGTTTAAATAGGCAAAACTGGCAACAAAATTTCATATATTTCTTTAAAAAAAGTTTTAGTTTTTTTTGTTATTTAAATGTTTTTTTTTTCACTTTATACTTAAACTAATAGTTTGTAGCTTTTATTTATTCTTTTTTTTACTCTTAAACAATCTTTAGCTAAATTTTAAATAACAATGAAAGGAGAAAACAAAATAATAAAAAATAAAAACGATACAAATATTTCCAAGTAACATTAACTAAATTATATTATAAAGCCCTTTCCCGTCCCTCATTTTCGTTCTTCTGCTGCTCTTCACTCTATGGAAAAAGCTTTAAGTTGTTTAAGGCTGTTTTTTTAAGAAACTTAGAAAATTAAATGCGGTTCCGTTTATTAGAGAAGCAAAGCAACTCAAATTAAAATAAAATAGTTTGAATTGTTTTTCTGTTTTTTTTTTGGTTGGGATTAAGGTTTTTCAATTAATAATAGCTGCCTTTAAGCTTGAGCACTAGCTTTAAGCTTTAAATACATAAACGCTTTTCTTTCGCTGCCCTTTGCAAGTTCAAAGCGCAACAAGTTCGATATTATTTTTAATTTATACGTTTAAACATATTTATCTAATAAAAAAATAATAAAAATAAAAAATCAGTCATATTTCTTTAAATTCTTTAAAATTTATAAATTTGGCCTTTTTTGTGAATTTTTCAATTCTCGTTTTCTTTTTCAATTTCAATAAATTGTTTGAAATGCGTAAAAGTTCTCTTTGTTTTTGTTGTGTTATGGTGGGTTTTAGTTTTTGTTTTCCTTCTTTTTTTCTTAAGCTTTAAACATAAATTTAAAAATCGCTTATTTCTCCCTCAGTCTCTGGATAAGTACAAGTAAAAGGATTGATAAGCCAAGTGCACAAACCTTTATCCTGTCGTTTCTTTTTAACTGTTATACGATTGTGATGTTCTTTGGAGAGGCCGGATGTGAAACTACTCTCATCACTATCTCTGGCCGTGGCCACACTATGGTAACCACTTTCGGCTCTTCTTGATATTCCCGAATGTTTGGATGTGCGTGGTGTGGAAGAGTCATGACCACTGTCGTAGGCTTCCGATGAGGTATTTAGGGGTAAAAGAGGTAATTGGGATTGATTGGTTATGGGCAAACTGGTATTTAATTGTGTGAGAATAACATCATCATGCTCCTCTTCGTTTTCTAAAGAGGAACGTTTGGAGGGTGAAAGTAAGGCTGACTTTTCGTCCACTTCACAAATGTCTTCATGTTCCAAAACAAAAGGTTTTTCTACTTTTTGTAAATTGGGATCAGAAGCGCCATCTGGGTGACGCAAAGAGGCATATTGTTCCATACCCGCTATTTGCATAATGCCATTTAAGCTGGGTAAACTACCTTGACTAGGACTTCGAGAGGGCTGTCTAAAAGACATAGAAAAAAGAAAATATAGGGTAAAACAATCCAAGTTAGCATAATTTCTTATGGCTAAAAGTTTAGAAAAGTCTTAACTAAACAAGCTTTGGAAAAAAGTAATTTACCTTGGGCTAGGAGACCTATAAGGAGGTTCACTACACACACTGCCTGGGCCCGTGTTAAAGCGATAGGCTGGCTCACTATAAACACTGCCAACATCACAGCCGCTACGAAAGACTGGAGTCACTTCAGCCATGGCCAGCTGTGAGGTAAATATCTCACGTAGACGCGCTAATTGGTCAAATTGGTTCCTTTAAAAAAAATGAAAAATAATATAAAAAAAGTAAAACTCAAGTTTCAAACACAATGGTCACAAACATATATTTTATTAATTACATTAATCTGCCTTTAACTAACCTCGTTCTTTCACCCATCGCACAATCACTAAACGCATCGCCAGCCATATTGAAACTTGAAACAATGGACATATTTTCGACTTGACTCAGAGCTGCTAAAGGATGTTCTCTGCAATAAAATAAAAAGCAAAAAATATATTTTTAAGCCACAAATCTAAATCAACTAGAGGTAGGGAAAAAAATGCCTAAATTATTTAAACACTTACACTACGCCCATAGTCCTCGCGATCTCCTCTTCTGTTACCTGCAGACCACAATCTGACATTTGCATACTCTGTTGGGAGTAGCGGTGAGATGATTGTCTAGACAGTTGACGATGTACCAGCTGCTCTTCTTGGCGCCTAATTTCTTGCTGTTGATGCTGATAGAGAGACTCACGCGAAACATGCCGCGATAATATACGATGTAAACTCTCGTGAGAGATTTCCCGCGAACCTAGTGGCTCAATTAAGGGTAACGCAGGAGGTACTTCTGACGGACCGCTATCTTGATCTTCATCACAGTCCCCTTGGCGATCTATTGGTAGGTTAGAGTCAGAAGCCGATGTCGTTGGTATGTGAGGTGTACGATGACGGCCTAGCGAGCTGTATAGATGATTGGCATGTGAATGTAGTGAATGTAAATCAGTCTCTTCTTTAATGTAGGTCTCGTTACGCGGTAAATGTGAGCTTAAGGGTGGTTGTGAGTGGCCGGAATTTTGACAATAAATAAGAGCTTCTTTTATTTCTGCCGGAGCTGAAGCATTGGTGGTGTCCATGATGTTAATGAGACCAGGTCCGATAGGGTTTACCAGCTCCAGTTGGCTACTGCGCAAAGAATGTTGATCCTCTGCAGTTTGGGACTGTTGCTGTCTGGTGCTTATGGCATACAAATCTTCGGGATTATCAAGAGACTTTTGCTTTAGTTGTGACATGTGGTAGGTGATGTTGCGTAAATGTTGAGCCTGTTGTTCTCTGTGCGTGTGTGTAGGTGAAGAACCAGCTGAGGCGGTTTGGAAGACTTGCGACGTTTGATATTCCACCCATTGTCGTATCATGGACTTTTTGTGGGAATCCATAAAACCATAACCTTGTACCTGAGAAGCTGCTATAGGAAGATTTCCAGCTGTTAGGGATCGACTGGATTGAGATTTAGGACCATCTATCCAGGTTTCACACTGTTTGACATGATTAACTTCACGTAATAGGTGACGTGCTTCTGCAACTTTAGCCCGTGAGACACGAGGACCATCGATCCATTGTTCTTCAGTTATTTTACGCATAGGACTACCCGGACACTCCGAAATATCATTGTTGGTCGCTGTCACTCCACCTACTCCCGGCCTTCTTAGAGGAGAACCTTTTGGCGAAGGAAAATTTGAACCTTTCGAACACATCATGGTCATACCAGGATGCCTTAAAGCAGAATTTGGTAAGGTTTTTACACTATGCACCGGGGAATAAAATTGAGGCTGTTCACAAATCGGGTGAATGCTATTGGTCGTACTTTGCTGGGGCGTAGGACTATTAGAATGAGCTGGCCTTTTCAAACTACCTGTACGACCTACAGGACTATGTGGTGTTTTCTGCGCAACCAGCTTTTTGGCTGAACCAGGTATTTTAGATGGACTGGGTTGCTGTTTTTCCACACCACTCCCTTTTAAAGCCTTGCTCATTACACCACGTTGGTCCCCACATATTAGGGAGGGCAAATACACAGGAGGATGTTCACCATCTGTGGCATCATCACTGGGTCCCATATAAATGACTGTGTCTGCTGACAGCTCTGAACTAGAAGGGTCAGCACCAGAACCAGCAGATGAGCCAGTAGATTGATGACCTTCATAAGTAAAAAAGGTAAAATAAAGAGAAAAATGGTAAAGTGTATGTAGACAATTCAAAGATACGGGGACACATTGTACTAAACATTTATCATTTTAATTTGGATATTTATCTGGACGAACAAAAAAAAAACGTTGCACTTACCAGCGTTCATGCCATTTGCTAAGCCACCCACACCTGACTTATCACCACCCATTGGAAAACGATGCTTTCGCCTTCGCATGCGATGAATACGTGAGGCTAATTGTATGGTCGTTAAGGCATCCGTATGTGACTGCAATAAATAATGGATAGAGCGAAAAACAAACATGCATTAGAAATAAGTATTTGATTTGAAAACATTAGTCATAAGTAAGTGTCTTTGGAGTGCATACATATATGCATGTGTACAAATGTAGTTTTGCATAAACGTATGTAGAAAGATAAAGGTAAAACAGAAGAAGAAGAAAGAGACAATTTATGAATGCATTATCCATTGACAATGACATTGGAATGACAACATTTTGCATTACAGATGAAGAATTCATTAGCACGTTTTCTCTATAACTCTAACTGTCTTCAATTTTCTTGTTCTTCATCTTTGTCACAGTATTTGAGGATGCCTTCACTAAGTGCATTTTACATAGAACTTACCTGGGTGTGCATAACATGAGCCATTATGGCGACATGACATGTCAACGGAGCTAGACAGTCTTTCAATAGTGGCGTCAATGGATGGTCTTTATTGGGTGGATGACGTTGACCACTTAATATGGCCAACAAAATGTTACCAATGCCGGATAAAGGAAGACCACCATTGCGATTGGCACAGCCACCTAAATCAATAAGATGCAAACGACTTCTGCCACCAGCAACTACAACAAAAAGTTTACAAAACAATAAATAGTGCAGTGAATGAATTATGAAAAAATGCAATTAAATTTAACAAATAAAACAAATTAAAATTCTCATGCAATTTCTCGTTAGCAATCAAATATTTTAATGTTTATGTAAAATTGTGTGAATTAAGTTTGTGTTGGTACATTTGATAGACTTACCTCCTCCTTTGCGTGATAAACTGTATTGATAGACATGCAGGGTAAATATCATGGCAGGCTCAAGACCACCTTGTGGCCTTCCAGCTAAAGCAGCATCTAGGAACAAGGCAGCACGTTCAGCGGTGGGGGCACGTAACTCCGTAGGGCCACCCAGAAAATCATCACGTAAATAAACCCCCGGAGAATCATCAGAGTCTGTTTGTTTTTTTTTTCGAAGAAAAGAAAGGAAGGAAAAGAAAACAAGTTCAAAATAGTATTTTAACAATGTGAAATTAAACATTAAACTACACTTTTTTCAGTGTAAAATGCAAATGTTGAATACTTCGAAGTTAGTGAGCTTGAGCAAATATATATGTGTGGATGTGTGTTTGTATGTGTGTGTGTCCTTATACCTACTTAAGGGAGTAATATTAAAAGTTATAGACTATATATTATATATAAGCAAAAATATGTTCTTGAGTTCATTCTGCTACTGGGACATGTTTGTTAAGGGAGCCATTTTAAATTTAAGTTGAATTCTTACAATCAGTTGTATGAAATATTCAAACACAGGATTATTGTAATAAGTGTTTGTACTTTTGCATTTGGAGTTCTTAAAGGGACTTTCCATTTAAGTTTTTAAATGGCGTTAAATAGAGTAATGATCTCCAAATTATTGATTTGATGGTCTTTTCTTTAAAGTAAGTAAGTGTAAAAAGTGTTTTAAAAACCATTGTGATGACACTCAAAATGACCAAACCATTTAAGTAATAAGAAATATTTAAAAGAAAAGGAAAAGTTTAACATGAAATGTTATTTGAATGCTTTAAAATAACCTTTAAAAACTTTCTGTGTTTTAAGCAATAAAATTACAAAAATATATTTCCCATGTTTTTGCTCTAAATACGTAGACAAACCAGTTAACTTACCCGTTGCATGAGCTGCTAACAAATCCTTTGACGTTGAATCTGGTTTTGTGGCGCTCACGCCTAAAGCGCTAACACGCACCGAAAAACGTGCACCGCTCTTTTGGCGACGCTCGTTAATACCCTTATACAACCAAGAAATAGCACAAGGAATGGCACCTAATTCAGTGGGTGGATTAACACCGCCCAACATTGTCTTCGACTGACCTGTAACGAAAACGAACAACGATAAATTAAACGTAACACACGTTGAACTAAAGGGAAGCATGTGTTAGTACTTTGGTTGACCCAAACATCGTACAGGACAACAATGAAAATGTTGAAAAAAATTTATTGCAATTTCCTTATGACCAGGAAATGAATACAAATGGTTGTAGAGAAATAAAAGACGACAACTTACCGGAACTGGGATAACCAATAGTAAGCAGACAGCCATCGGAACCTTCTAAAACAGCAGGGATTACTTCAGACAAGGCAGATGCACAAACATCAGACTATGAGCAAAGTAAGAGAGAAACGTAAGAGACAAATAAGGAAATTAAATAAATAAATATTTCAATGTGTTTCAAGTTTGGGTAGACATAAGTGTCCGGGGAATTTACTTAAAATTAAGGAAGCCAAAAATCAATGAACTTTACACACCTGTTGATCTTCTGCCGTAAATAAACTGTCAAAGGCAAACATTTTTGGAGCAGCTACCATAGGCCCCCTTTCTTGTGAAGAAACAGCTGCCAAATTGGAGGCGGCCGCCGGATCTGTTAAAGTCACTTGTCTCTTCTTCTTATCCACAGTCATAAAATGGGATTGTTCCATATTGGTACGAGTATCAGTTACTCTCATCATTACTTTTACCTAAAACAAAATAATTTAAAGAATACTTCCATATACCCTCCAAAACGACGGAAAATATATTTAAATGATATTTTCTGAAAGTTAATTTGTATAAATCTGGTGGCTTTATTTTTAATTGTATTTATAACCTCCCTTAATTTTCATTCGTGTTATGATTTTTGCACATTTCAAAATATTTTACATGCAAATGCCATTAAACATTTATAATTAAAAATTTTTTAATTTAAACTGAAGTTAAATTCGCTATTTGTTTTTGCACTTACCTTGCCAATACCATAATTTTCTTTGTTGGCTAAACGTCTTGCTAAGCCGGGCGGCATGGGCGGTGGCGCTCTCTGTAAGGCACCACAAAAGCCACCATTGCGTGCGGAAGTATTTGTCATATCGTTGGTGCGTGTTGATGATTTCGTTGATGTACTTTGTGCAAGTTTTTGTGCCGCTCTGCAATAAATTTGAAAAAAAAATTTAACAGGTTAACAACTATTAAACATTTCCATTTAAAGAGTTACAAATTTAATTGATTTGAAAGCTGTTAGGCAAAACAAATCATGTTCATGTTTGTTTTGCATTAAAACATAAGAAAACCTAGAAGGACTTTATGACAAAATGGTAATTGCGCTCTAAAAACGCCGAAAGACATGTAATTCATTACCTTTTATTACTGGATATTTATGTACTTATTTGCTATCTCTGCAGTTTAATAAATAACAGGCTTAAATTGATCTAAAATATTGTGACTTTACGTTAAACTCAAATATTAAAAGAAAAAAAAATTGGTCTATAATGTGGTCTGTTTAAAAAATATAATTAATACAACTATTAAAAGCAAAAGTCAAAACGAAAGTAAAAACAAAATAATTATTCTAGTTTAGTTTTCCTTTGAAATTAGCACCTGCAAGTTTACCAATGTTATTGAGGCTAATAACAGTTTGATATTTGACACACAGATGCTTGCAATAGCATCAAGAGGGCAAATGTTTGTTAAAATCCTAAAACTGAAAATAATTAAAGATTTTACTTTGCTATTCTTTCTTTCGTTGCCTCACAGCTCAAACTAACCGCAGAGGCTTTTATTAATATTAAAAACCATGACAGACAAAAACAACCTGACAGCTGTCTTATGTTTCACACGACAAACTCGCAAAACAACAGTAAAATTCTCAACATCAACTTGACACATCACGAGTCAAAAAATATACAAAACTAAAGAGAAGTGAAAAATAAATCTAGAAAAACTAAAATACTTTAAAAGGCAAAGTGAAATAGAGAGAGAGAAAGAAAGGGAAACAGTGTAAAGGTATTTGTTTTAACCAAAATTACCTTAAAACTTTTCGAAATGATTTTGCACTTAATAAATATTTAACGAAAAGTGAAATTTGCTTGTTCTTGCATTTGTTCAGCATTAGCAACAGACTAAAAGTACAAATTTAAAATAAAAATCAACTGACAAGAAGCCCTTGTCACTGTCATTTGTACAGAAATGTCAGGAATTTAATAATAAAAGCAAGCAAATGCTTTTTACAGAAACCAACTCTTGTATTAATGTATGTATGTATGTATGTATAAACATACAAACCTATAAATACATTCATATCACCCACATACACAGAAAGCTACTTTTTATATCATAAATATTTTATTTTATTAAATTGAATATTTTATGTTTAATGTTACAGCAAATCGAAAACCTTTAGATTTTATCGAGTCATCATAAAATCTCATAAATTTATTTATGATGTTTTAAGTACAAAACACAAATATTTCATCTCGAACAGTGGGAACTGTAGTTGCGATATTTTAAATGTACCAATCACTGCAATATAGAAGTTCTAAACAGATTAGAAATTTATAACGGAAGAAGGGAAATACATGAAAAATTATATAAACAAATTTAAATTATTTTATATTCTTAAGAAAAGTTCATATTATTATTATTTATTTTTTTTGAATTTGAAATTATTTTAATGATTTCACGTTGAAACAAGAACCCATTAGAAATTAACTATTTAAAGAGAATTTATTTAATATTCTCAAATAAAAAGAAAATTCTTATTAAAACAAAATTCTTTAAGTGAATTTTTTTTTACCAATTTTGCATGAAGAGAACATTTTCGATTTTTTTTATTTTAAAATAAATTTTAAAATTATTATATCCTTGACCACAGGTGGCAGGAAAATTTTAAAAATCCAACAATTAACGAGATATAAACAATAAATATTTTTTTGTTGTGAAAAACGATGAACTTTGAAAAGCTCTTCTTTAAAGAATACAGGACAAAGTAACAACTTACACAACACTTTTTAACTTTTTGAAGAATCCAAAATTATCATATGATTTTGATAATAATTTTAAAAATGTTTTAAAATAGTTAATATCTCAAAGTCAAAATAATGAAACTTCCAGTGATTTACCTGCGAATATTCTGATTCGGATTTGTCATTATTTGAAAAAAACATTGTCGATTCAAATTTTTTGATAGTAAAACAATTAAATGACGCAATCGATATGTGTAAGAGTCCAACAAAAGCTCAAAATAATAAAAGTTATGATACATATGTACATATTTCTATATTAAAAAGGAAATAGATCTGTTCAATTCTGGCAGCAAAAGAGGAGTAAATTTGCAGACTTCATGCAACAATTTATTAACTATTTTGCCTACAAGCGTTGACTGTTAAGATTAAGATTAAGGCCGATGATCTGATAAAACCAGCCAATGCAAGCTATAGAGTTGTTTTAAATAATTAAACAAAAAAGAAATATATTTAAATTACATTTTTATTTTTCTATTTGCAAATAGCCTTCTTTAAAATTAAATAATTTTAATCAATAGAACTAATATAATTTCATCAATTTAAAAAAATTCCACACATTACGATCCCTTGAAAAAGTAGACAACAAATCTACAAAACGTCGAGAAAAAACTGTTACTAAAAAGGAATTTTTATTTACTTTATAAAAAGCTTCAGATTAATAAGCCCAAGGTAAAAATACCAATAATGCTTAATAAATAAAAACAGTAGCCGTATTCTGTAATTCGCTTAGCTAAAGCTAAATCTTGATCGCTAAAATTCGTTAGAGAATACAAAATTTAAACATTTTAGTGATGACATTCAACGCTCAAATTGGGGCGAATTCAATTTTTGTGGCATTGCCAAATTTATCAATGCACATTACAGAATTGCATTCGTAGCAAAAAATTGCTAAATCAATTTTATAGATTTTTAGCGATGAAGATTTAGCTTTAGCGAATTACAATTACATTACTGGCCATATGAACACAAAATTTAAATGCTTAAATTTTACTAAAAAACTTTTTAAGAAAATAAAGTTCATTTTTTTATTAAAACAAACGTATAGATGTGTTTGTTCTCTTATTTTATATCAGTACCATAAAAATTATTAATTTTTTTTAAACTGTTATTTACAGTAGTTGGTTGTTAATTTTTTTAAAATAATATATATGTAATTATATTACTTAAGTACATGAATTACAGTCTTTTTGTTTCTTTTTACTGAAATTCTATGAATTTATAATTTATGTTTGTAATCCCGGAAAATTCTGGGGTCTAAAATTTCAAAACCCCGAATCCCGGGACTCGCAAAACCAGTCCCGTTTGACATCCCTAGTATATACATACATACATAAATACAGGTAGTGAAGGGTATATAAGATTTGGCATAGCCGAATATAGCGCTCTTACTTGTTAGTTGGTAATATTATCCGCACAAATTCCGCATTAAACTGCAAATATCCTTCACTTAAATTGATTTTGAGCACATTCAATTCTAGTCACTATTTCTGCTGACACCCTTTAAATACTAACGGTCATTGATAAAAACGAAATTAGTAGAGACAAACAGAATTTTAACACCTCATAAAAACCCAAAAAAAAAAATGAAATAAAAACAAATTTATATATCTTTAATGTTCATTTTAACATGCACTTTTTCGAAATGTTTTCCACATCCACATTGATTGTACAAGATTTCTTCCTACATAAACTCACTTACCCAAAGCCAGAGCGATAAAAACCCAACATAAAGATTAAGCAAAACTGGGGATGTTTTGTGGTGGTGTTGGTACTCAGACACAATCTTCTTAAGCTACATTCTTCCAATGCTACGAGTGAAAGAGCGTAGTGCTAAGTGGGGGTCGTAAGAAAATACATTTTCCTAATGAAATTTTACTTTTTAATAAATGTCATTAAACGTCAAGTGCAAGTGAATTTTAATTTCACTTAGAAATAAAGAAGAAAAAGTACACAAACTGAGTTACAAATATCAGTAGTTCGTAGTCGTAATAACGACAACAACGACATTAAAAAGGGACACAGCAGAGTGTAAGAAAAAAACCATAAAAATTATAGGTTAAATGATTTTATTTTTGATTAAATGGTTTTTTCGAATTTTTATTTCTTTTTTACACAAAAACATTTCTTTTTTAATTATTAAAGTAATGGTGGTTGATAATGGCGGCGGTGATAAAGATTGATATTAAAAATAAGCTGAAATAAACTGTTTAATAAAATATATTTATGTACGAGTATCTTAGAAAATGTTGCCTTTTTTAATGTGTAAGGAGTAATCGCAGGGAAAGTTCTATGATAAACAGTTTTTAAATTAGAACAGTCCTGTTGTTAGTGAAACATTCTTTAACTACTAAATCTAAACGTTGATTTCATAAATCAAAAATTGTTTTTAAACCCTAATATTCCCTTTAGCTTGTTTGAGAATAATACTTTCATAACACTGTATAAAAAATTAATGAAATTTTTATTAAATCAAAATTTTCTTTTACGTGGGACAATTGAAAACTTCTCTTTGTTAAACATTTTTTAGATTCTTTATTTGTAAAATATCATCGATAAATTCCCGATATCCAGATAATTTTTTTTTTATTTTCTCAAAAATTTGAAATCAATAAACTTTTTATTTAAGAGAGTTTTTGTAAATTATCAAAAATTTTATAAATTTTTTAAAGCTGCAAACATTTATAAAACTTTACGAGAAGTGGGCCTATTTGAGAACTGAGACGAATACTGAAGCGACAACCGGCAACGCTTGCATTAAGTTGAGAGTAGTTTTTATTGAAATTTATTAAAACACGCATATCCAGAAATTAGTTATAAGCGTTTAATATATAATTCCTATACAATGAGTAATTCGAAAAATAAAACTTGTGGGGGGTAGAATTTTCGAGCAAAAACATCTTGATATTATTGATAAATTTGTTATCAGTTTTTATTAACTTTTTGCTCTGACTACGTAGTCATTACGAGACACCCTTTTTCTTACCCTTTGACTTTTAACACTCATATGCTCTATTCACTTAGACACAAATTACCCATTTACAAAAGTGGATTAGGTTTGTTGAAATGAATAAATATGTATATGACAGACTAAATGAATACATGTGCATACATTATGTACATACACACATACATACATAAATGTAAATAGTAGAAAGCCAATATTTATGTTTGTGTGTATGTATTAGACATGTATACATTCACTATTTATGTAATCTTTTTAAATGAATTAAAATTTTCTAAACTGCGGTCTTGTTTTTTACTGGTGCAGACAGCCAGTCCCATACCTTTTAGCCGCAAAATATAAATTCGAATACAAACGCAGTTTATAAAAGTAAATGAATGAATACACACACATATACATAAATGGAAATACATATGACTTGTTGGTTGGTTTTTCAAAGCACATAGACTACACACAAACATACGTTAGCATGTGGGTAATTGTGAAAGCTACTATTTGTAAAGTTATAAACAGGATATAATACCCTTGGCATATAGCAAATACCTATAGAGAGAACCAAACATACAGTTTTACAGTCGTTGTTAATTATCGTATTAACAATGTGTCTGATATTGTTATTATAAATGTCCATTTGTTTTATTTGTTTTGGGGAATTCTTTGTGTTGGGCAATTTTCCAGCTACATTAAGGTTCGTTTTAATTACACTATATTCTTTGACACGTCTGTACGTAATATTTTCAAGGATTTGGTTTATCTTTCCTTTTTTTCTTGTTTGTCGTCTATTACTACTTAGTTGTCCTTTGTTTGTTTTATATTTAATTTGTCTTTCTTTATTATTTTCTGTTTGTTTGTGTAGAAACAAAATACTTCGTTAGGGGTTTTCAGGTGTTGACTCTTACGTGTAATTTACATTAGTTGGATGCGTTTTTTTTTCTTTCCGAAAGAAAACCACAAACATTATGAAACATTTAATAAAGTCATATTAATTTGAATTAGTTTGTTTGTTTGTTTGCGTTTAGCATGAAATTATTTAGGTTGGAAAAAGGCTTAGAACAATGTTAGAGGCAAAACAAAAAAATATATAGAAATTAGCAATGAAATGAATTTCTTTATTTTAATGCAAATATTTATTATTTTATTAGGATTTTGTTGTTACTTTTTTATTTGTTTAGAGTAATAATAATACTTTTGAATCCTGTAAAAAATTCACACTTCAGTATTTTACTAAAAACTGATTTTGGCTACTTTTAAAGGGGCTTTACAGAAAATTTAAAAAAAACCAAAGAATTTTACAACTTTGAAGAGATGTTTGAATTTTTTTGTCGATTTTTTATTATTTTTTCAAAAGGGGTGTTTCAATGCTGCTGCTTGTTAAATTCAAAAATATTTTTCCACATTTTTTTACCAATTTTTCACTTTAAAGCAAATAATTATGTCTTTAAACAATTTTAAAAATATTGAAAGTAAAACTAGTAAAAGCGTTATATTCGGCTATACCGAATATGTGTGTAAATTGGTAAATTTTTTTCAAAATACACAAA
>NDXZ01002857.1:3974-17216 GCA_003055125.1 Paykullia maculata
AAAAAAAACAAATTTGAAAAATAACAAAAATCAACTGTTTATGATGTGTTGTTTCTTAAAACTTTATTATTATAAAATTTTGGGATGTTGGTTCTTTTATTTGTTACAAATTGTAATTATAATGAAATAAATTTAAAAACAATATGCTTTGGCTTAATAAAAACATAATTAAACAAAGTAATTGGAGAATGAAAGGAGAAGGGAAAAACTTCATATCATAATACAATTTTCACCAGAATTCTAGCTAAAAGCCAGAGACTGACAACGTTTTTAATAATAAAGGGTGTCCCAAAATTTATGAAAGATAAGAACTTAAGGCAATTGAAAATTTCCTAAAATGTTTATTAATAGCATGTTGATTAACTAAAACATTAAGGGAGACTGGTTCAATTGCTGATACAAGCTATTTTAATGACAATATTGAGCAGCGCTTTTGTGTTGATACATGTGTAGGGTACACCTGCTAAAGATCTACCTTTCTTTTCGGTGTCCAGAATTTTCGCTTAGATCGTGTTACTTAGCAGAATTGGATTTTATTTTATGGAGTTGTTTGAGATTACAGGTCTATGCCAACAAGCTTACAACCATCTTTGCATTACAGAAGACGTGCATCAACGAAATTTAAACACATTTATGCAAAATGATAACGAAAAATTTCGATAAGTGTGCGTAAATACCAGCCTGTTTACCAGCTGTACTTTTCCATTAAATCCAGCTTTAATAAAAAATAAAAATCTCAAGAAACGACATGAGTTTTCAAAAAAATTTGTAATATTGCGTAAATTTTGGGACACCCTTTGTATTTTTAACAATATTTATTTGTCTGACTTATTTCAAAAAATAATTATAATTATACTGTGGCTCTTATTTTTTTTTCCTATTTTCAGTTATAATAATTTTTACTTACCATTTGGAACGGGGGTCACTTTTTTGGTTTGTACACGTGCCGTTGCATTATTGACCTTTGTGGAATACAAAAAAAAAATATAAAATGTTAAAAATTATTTAGTTAAAATTATTAAATATGTTTGATTTAAGCCAATTTATCAATATCAAATACTTGTATTTGTGTATAAATAAATGTATGTATATAAAATGTATGAAAATCTCATTATAAAACAATATTTCTAGTTAAAACTGCTTACTTTGACATGTTTTGTTTAATTTTATTTAGGTTTAATAATTTTTTTTGCTTTTTTTTTAGCTGATGGTTGCGGCCAACTCATAATTGTGTTACACTTGTGTAGTTGTTATCTGGAAAATGTTTATTTTCAAAAAGTTTATAATTAAAAATTAAATAACAGTGACTGTAAAGAGAGAATAGGGGCTGCTTTATATACTGCAGTCGATAAAATAATTACAATTTAAATTAGTTTTCGTTTCTATTTAATATGTTTCGTTTTTATTAAATATGACCAAAAAAATGTTATAATATGTGAACAAAGCTTTATTTATATCTTTTTTTTTCTTAAATAGATATACAAATCTGTTTTGTTTAAGAAAGAAAAATTTGTTTTATTGCTTAATAAAATTAAGCTGAAATTACTCTTGTGTTTCAAAAAGAGAGACGTCAAACTCAATATAAAAAAAATTTGTTTGTACAAAATTTTTGTTCATACACAATGAGTGAATTCAGCTTTAGAAATAAAATCAGTAATTTTTGTTTTCAACTACTAAAACTTAAATATTTTTTGTAAATAGAAATGGAAATAGTTATGCAACTGGCGCGGATGCAGTTATGTTGTTTTGGCGGCGTCCGTCTAATCAGCTGTTTATAATTTAGTCAATGATGCTAAATCACCACAGTATGTTACACGATTTAGCAGAAAAAGAGTAACGCGCGTTGTGTCTTTTTTACGACAGTAGGCTCTCTAACGTTTGGTGGCCAAGTTCGAGACGTCCGAACCGTTAAATAATCAGTCAATAGCCGTACATCAAAGAAACGCCAGATCAGTCAAGAACTCAGCCTTTTGCAAACTTCACCTTGCCAAATTTTGCGTCAGCACTTGGGCCTACACCCACACAAGATCCACATGACCCAGAAGATTAGAGCTAAATGAATCGAAATTGACATTTCGCTTGCTAATAAAAACCATCTTTTGAAGCCTCCATTTGTCCGTGTGTTTTATTATTATATAAGATCCATTCAAAAGAATATTCCTAATCAAATCAGATAAAAATGGTAACAAGTACGATTCTATTTTAAACTTACTGATTCACACATAAACTATTTTTTAGCGCTCAAATCAGACTTATTTCATTTAAATTCATTTTTGGAAAATCTGGTTATAATCGCTTCATAAACAACAAAAATAATTTAAAAACTTTTTAAGAAAAATCTAAATTTTTGAAAAATTTAAGTTTTCTTAAAAAAAGAATTAACAAAATAACAAGATTGACTCTGCTCTACGTAAAATCTTAATACAAATAATATCTTTTTTGGACAAAAAAAAAAAACACTATAATAACAACGATTTTAATGGTTGTCGTTATGCGTGTATAAGCAAGAATCATACATATTACAACAAACTTATTTGATAATGGGCAACAATAAAATCAACTCACAAATGGCTAAAAAACAAAGCACTGCCTTTACTTTTACCTAAACTTTTTAGAGTTAAAAATTTTCAGCAAAGAAAACACATTACATCATAAGTATATGACACATAAGTTATTAGTTAAAGCAAAGCAGATAATGTTCAAGGTATTTTGGGAAAAAATGATAAATGTAACCCGTTCTTTTTATTAATAGTATGTATGTATGTAGTTGTTTACAAATATTTATTACCGTTTTATGTGGCTCATGAAAGGAAATCCGATAATCCCCTTAAAAAACCCAAAAACATTACATTCAAACTAAAGTCGTAAACTACATCCTTTAACGTAAACGCGTTTGTTATTCAAATAACTTATTTATCTATAAGCTTTTCTCTATTTATGTGCTTAACTGCTTCATAAAAAAAATATTTAGTTTTTATCTTGCCTACTTTTGGGCTATTGAAAAAGACAATATATTATAAGTATTTTTAAAGGAAAAATATTTTGTTTGAGTTCTTTTTAAACATTTCATTTTCTTAAAGCTTGTTATATTACAAATTAGGGAAAATTATAATAACATTAACTATTATTTGCCGTTCTAACTACGTATGTATGTATAAGTGAGTAAATAGTAGCGATGGCAAACTTAAAAAAAAGGAGAAAATGTGAGAAAAAATAATTTAACTCAATTGCAATCTGCTTTTGTCCATAAGAAACTTATTGTTGTTGGCAAGTAACGTTTCTGTATTATTTCTTTCATTCTTTTTAATTTGCATTACAACCAACATTACTGGGGAATTTTGTGGTCAATGTATGGGTATGGGTATGTGTATGTGAGTAAGTTTGTGTTAATGGCCTCCATTACGAGTGGTAAAATGTACAAAGAAAGTTAATTAACCGACTTGCTAAGTGAAATTTGAGGCCATTATAAAAACCTTGTTGTTGTTGTTGTTTTTGATAATGGTGCTGCTGTTGTTCTATTCTATTTTAAGGATTTTCTGTTTATTTTGTTGTTTAATTAATGTTTTATTGTAATTTTGTTTCCTTTTTGGTACTATGTATTACTTAGCAGATTTTTGTAGGGTTATTTTGGTCGTTTTGTTATTAGTCTGAAGTAGAATTTAATTTCTTAGATGATGATTACGGCTTAGATAAATTAAGTTATTAATAATTGTGAATGCCGCCTCAATGGTTGGTATGTAATCATTTTTCATTTAACACAAAAAAGGGGAAACGTTGCGTCAACAAGTCGTTTGTATTATATTTAATCCTCAAAGGTTTTAAGATAAATTTTCACAAAAATTTACTATATGAAAAGACATTTATTTCTATGCGCTTTATAACAACTAATTTAAGTAACTTTTGAATTTTCATTTTAGTTGTTTTCTTTGGTTTAAGGCGCTAATGGTTATTTGTTATTGCTATAGTTTTTGTTGCAATTAGAAAGTACAGCTTAAAATATAATAAAAAAATATAATTATTATTATAGCAAAAAGCTTAACAATTGAAAACAATAAAATCTTGTTATCTGAATTTTCTTTCTTAACACTTAATTTCTAAAGCATTAAATTCTCAACATAAATATAATTCCAAACATCTCTTTATATCACTTCTTTGCTCTATTTCCTTTCTTGCACACATTTCTCTTACTAACATTTCACTAAGCTTCCTAATTTTAATCATTTGTTAACTTCATACCATTGTCTATAAATTTTAATCATTCTTTAATTGACCCAATGCTTCTACTTATAATCCTAATGCTTGTTTGAGTAGCCTAACGGTAACTAGGAGTCAACAGTATTTCAACAGTATTTAAGAAAAATATATAAAAAAAAAATAAGCTGATTACACAAAACTAACTAAATCTAATTAAATGAAAAGCTTTCTTAACTTCGTAAATCAGTAAGTCACCCCATGACTCTACACTTGAACACAAATTTTAATTTACATACATATATTATCTTATAAAATATGTATGTATTTATAGAATACCTAGAATACCAAGTCTTTAACCTCAATCAGAGAGTATTAGGTATAAATGTAAGAGTCATGCCACATAAATAGATGTTTTCCAAAAGGTGTTTATACAATTCGAATTTACCAGGAAAGAAAACAACTAAGTGGGCTACCACGAATCTTATACATCCTTCAGTTTTAGTAAATGTTCGATAAATTTTTATATGTAATAAATTTTCTTATTTGTCTTTTAAAAATAAATTATTTAATTAAAAAAATATTAAATATAGAGAAATTTTAATAAGTTCTCGATTCACAAAAGATCTTTTATAAATTATATTTTGAAGAAAATATTTATTATTTTTATTTTAGATATTTTTAGCAGACTTTTTATTTATCTTTCAGTGAATTGAAATTTGTTTTTATTTTAAGAAAGTGAGCGATAGATTTTTGATTTCTAGAAAGTTGTCGGCAAAATCTCCATCTATAAAAAAGTTTGAAAAATTCTTTATTTATAGAAAAAAATAATTATTATTATTCAAAATATGCTCCCAAAAATTTTAAGCTCTCTGGGGCCCAATTCTGGCTTTCGATAGCGATCGAAATTTAACAATTCCAATTGGAATTCTTATACCTAAAGCAAAGAAAACTCTCACGTTCGAGTAAAATTTCGATCGCTATCAAATGCCAGAATTAGGCTCCTGTTTTTTTATACCCTTCACAAGGTGAAAGGTCTGTCCGTCTGTCAGTCTGTGTATTTGTCCGTCTGTTGAAATCAATTTTTCTCAACCCCCCGATGTCGTACGGACACGTTATTGGTATCAAACGATTAGAAATTCTTGCTATTGAAAATCATCAAAATCCGACAATAATCAGAATCCGAGATATAAGCAGAACATTTTTTTTTACACAAAAATGATTATATTTGTGTGTAAGACATGCCTTTTGAGAAATTAAAAAATAAAAAAATTCGAGATACAAGCAAAGAAAAAATTTTTTTTACACAAAAATCATTATATTTATGATTATATATATATGAATCGAACTTTTTTTCAACTTTTTATGACATTTTTTAATTTCAGGATATATGTGAAGGACACGAATCCTTGCTCTGAAATGTTTGAAATTTTAAATTTGATAATACTTTATTAACATCACATATTCATGTTAATAAAGTTTTATTAATTATTCAACTCTTTTATTTATGGCCAGCCGTTATATGAAATAGGTCACTGTGCGGCGTGGCCTGATAAGTGCTAAATATCTCTTAATCTATTCATATAAGGAACAAAATTATTAAAATCAAAATTAATAAAAATAAAATTGTCTATAAAATAAGGCTCGAGTCAAGTTCCTAGAATGAATGGTTTCGGTTGTAAAGACAAAGAAATACGAATTTTTGTGAAAAACCCCAGTTTTTCCCAACTTCATCCTCAATGAGGCACGTGTTAACGTTATCCGATTGGGCTGAAACTTTGTCAATCGCATTTTCAAGCCTATTGGCACATTTTAGCGAGGGGTGCCCTGATGGAAAATCCAAAATTGATTTCTTGTAACTACCCTAGTATACATATACACACACACGTACATAAATAAATACACGTAGTGAAGGATATACACGATTTGGCACAGCCGAATATAGCGCTTTTATTTGTTTTTTTTGCACCTTCTTTTAAAAATAATGTAAAATCAATTTTTCTTTCGGCGACAGCACTTTTAGTCTTTTAAGTAGATTTAACAATTTAACTATTATTTGCACAACAAATTCAAAATGTATATTATGTTAAGAATTCACTTTTTAAGAGAGTATCTGCAAAGTGTTAACAAGAATTTAAATTTATCTTTGTTAAAGTAAATTATTGTACAAATAAGTCCTTAGCATTTCTGCTTACAAAGTTTTAATTAAACTTATAAATAAAAAAAAAAACGTTTACCTTAATACACAAGATGTAAATAATTTGAGTATAAGTGTAAGAAAACGAAAACTACATACATAAGTAAATAGAAAATTTACACGCCACAATTATATTTAAACAAAATTAACAAATACAAATTGTATAACCCTAAACCAAGAAATTCCTCTTACCTCACCACAAACCATTACTAACACTACCATCAACACCAACGCTACCACCACCAATGTCACCATCAACCATCTTTATGAGCCCGATTCAAGTGAGTGAGTGATTCAAGTACATTAAATTACTTTAGTATCATCTATCTAGTATGTTCTTATTTTAACGTACAACATCAATACACAAAACACGAGCACTCTGGGAGAATGGATATGCCTTAAATATTTGTTGAGCTCTCTCTGTGGACATTGTGGCAAATGTTAAGACCTTGTTATTGTGCTTAGACAAACACATCAACTATCAGCACACATTTAAAATAATTGGTACAAGGAAATTATGCAAATACTTTAAAACAAAAACAACATTTTGTTTCAATATAACCCATTAAAAGTGAAAAGTTATAAAAATTAATTTTAAAAATATTTACATTAAAATTTTTTGGTGCCCTCAAGAATTTTTGGTGTTATTTTTAAGTCAATGCGTTGATTTGGAAAAACATTACTTTCTGCTAATTAAAGTGTAATAGAAATAAAAGGCATGTATTTGTGGGTGTAATAAACAGCTAAGTAAAGTGGTATAGTAATTAGGTAATTAAGGCAGATGCGGATTCAGCTAAAGTATTTTTTTTTGGTGGGAAGGGATAACTTTTATTTGAAACACACATAAAAATTAACACAAATGTATTAAAAAAATCATATAATAATTTAAAATAAAAAAGAATATTTCCCGTATCCTTTTTTTAACATCCTGGATGCGCGCCTGATTAAGAATATAACATTTAAAAGAAACAACAACAACAACGCCTACTGTAGAAAATATTGAAAAAGTTAATGTATAATTTAATTTCAATTTAAATTAAATTTTGCAAAAAAATAATTAAAAAATTGAAAGACAAGCGAAAGATGAAAAGAGACAAGTTTTAATTGGTTACAAGTAATCGTCCGGAAACTAACACAATGGTACGTTCTAATGCAAAGCTAATCTAAATAATACAAGAAAAGCCCTGTAATTTACTACAACATTAACCAGAAATATTCCTGAAAGTATAAAATTTCTACTTTTTCATTTAAAAATTAAATTTTAAACAAACAAAACGACACAAGTTCTAATAAATATTATTTAAATTAAATTTATAGTTGCTATAGTTAAATTTGTTTAGTATGTATATTGTGACGCAATATAGTTTAGTTAAAACAGATTTGAAACATAGAAATTCCTTTGATTTTTAAATCATTTTATTTTATTTTATCTTTGTGGCTTCAAATATTTCTTAAGATTTCTTTTTAATGATGTTTCTTTTCAACCAGAGTATGGGAAATTGTTATGGAAACATTTTAAATAAGAACTCTGTTGGAATTTACATATAATACGAGTATGACTTTGAAATCTATTGTGTAAAAAAAAAAAAATGTCAGGACAGCAATACGAACGAATACAATGAATTTCTGTGATTTATTTTTTAATTTATTCATTTTTTGTTTGTCATTTTCTTCTTTTGTTACAAGTTGAGGAATTTTTAATATTTTCTTGTTGCTAAAACGTTTTTTTTTGCTTGAAAATTAAATTTAAATAAACCGAAAATTTTAATACTTTTCTTGTTTAAATTAAATTCTTTAAGTTTAACTTTTTTGACGAAACAGTAAATAATTTCTTTTTTATATGACAACTGTTAACATCAACGTCAATGTAATGCCAATATAATCACTGCTTGACATATAAAATTAACAGCTGTTAGATGCCAATTGCCAATCTTAATACCTTTTGGGCAACTGTCAAAGTCGTTTGGTTGCTTACGATAATATACCAACAAAATCTGTCAACTTGTATAATTTGTAGGAAAAGGATTGAGGATATGTATTAAAACAATAGAGCACATAAAAAACGATACAAAAAAGGTTGAGAAAAATTTGCAAGAAAATGATTTATTTTTAATTTGAATATCTTTTTGGTACATTTATTTATTTGCACACTACATCACCTACATCACGACTTATAAACGATTGTAATAAGTTATTTACTTGTAGTCTATTTTTCGATAAATACTTTGTTAGTGTTTTAATATTCTCTCCATTTTAATTCTAATTATGAAAGCTTCTCAGTTGACTGATTACTCTTTCTCTCTTCCTCGCGAAACATTTCATATTTGATAAAAATGCTCTTATTATTTTGTATTTATTAATGGTTTTCGAATATAATTAAATATTAATAGAAAGATTTCTATAAACTGCATCTAAATGTCTCTTTGTGTTAAAACAATTACACAATACTATTGGCAACAAAATAAAATAACAAAAATAAAAATTATCATAAACTACATTAGAATGTTTGTTAGTGTGAGTAATTGTGAGTACATTTCCCTAACTGGGTAATACACACTGTATAATACAAAAACAAATTTGCACATTTGACAGCTCCTATAGACAATTCTAGAATTTTTACAATTTTTTTTCTTTGTTTTAGATGCATACAAACGAAATGCATGTACGAGCCTGTATGTGGGTATTTGTGGTCATTTGTTTGTGGTTAAGTCCGGTATAAAATATTGTTCCGTAATTCATCTATTTTCCAACAACAACAACGAAACATTGCTAACAATGACAACAAGGACTAAAACAACAATAAAAATAAAATAACATTAACACTGGATTTATATGGTCGGTTATTTATTTAGTTCAGCACTTAAATATTTTTAAAAAAGTAACAACAATTAAAGTAAATACATATGTACATGTACGTAAGTACAGGGCTTTAAAACAAAACTCGCACATAAAAACTATTTTAATCCTTAATATTTCTTGTTAATAAAAAATACAAAAACTAGTTTTACAGAAATTTAACATATTTGGTGGTAATAGAAAGTCGAAGGCTTAAGACGAAATTTCCATCTGAAAATGTAAAACCATTAGTGCAACTGGTTGCTGAATCATTACGGGTTCTGAACGGATTAATAGACCCATAGGGTTAAGTATAAAAAGGTTTTCTTAAAGGGTTATTTCGATATTTACAGTCTGCGTCAAATCTGTTGTTTATCATAAAGTAACGTTTTTTCAAAGGTTGGTTACACACAAACTCAATATATCCGATTCGTAAAAGTATGCAGGAAAGCCCCATGCAGCCAAATTTTTCCGTGAACAAGAATTTGGATTTTTCTTAAAATTAGCTTTAAACATTTTGGATAAATATATGGGCGTGCACCCGTACAAGATTTAACTGACCAGGGAGACCAAAGCTAATAAACGAAAACAACACCACTACACGCATATTTGGACAAATGGCTGTGTTAACAAGTAAATAATAACAAAACCCTTTGAATCTAAGTGCAAATGGCAGACACACGACATATGGTTAAGCAGGACGGAGCTACGTGGCTCAAAGCAAAGGTGATTTAGCTCCGCTAGACTTGTTTCCTGTGAAGTTTTGTTTTTATTAAATCGCAGGTTTACGCCAATAAAATTTGTGCAGCAAAGTTACTGATAGTTAAACTTGTGGAAAACGTTGGTGAATATTAGAACAATGTTAAAGTCCATGCATTTAATCATACAAAGGTCTTTCAAAGACCATTCTTTATATCTCACACACAACTTGTTTTATTTAATTTGACCATCGACCTGCCTTTTGTGCAAAGTCGCTTGGAAAAAATCTAGTTACATGAGATTTGCTTTAACACTTTGTAATTGCATTTAATATGTTAAAGATACATTTTAATGTTAACAAAGATACATTGAATGAAACGTATTGCGAAATTAAAACTATAACATTCTTTTATAAATAACTATCGTTACTAAGCTTTTGCTACAAAAATGATACTACAAGTTCTGAGCAAATGGTAAAATACTTTTTAGCCATACTGTACACTGTACACACTGTATACATTTGTGTCTACATGCATTACAAACATATTCAAGTGCTCTATAAAAAAAAAAATACAATAAAAAATATTATTTTTAGCCTGTTTTTAAAATGTTAGTTATTATTTTTGTATTTAAAATTTATCAATTGTTTCTAAAAAGTTTTCAATATAAAACCATTGTTCATGTACTACTGTGGAATGGACATCCTTTTGTGATAACTCACACACATACCCGCAATATGTATGCACAAATACAAATCCAAATGTACCAATATTTATATTTAGGCTTTTAAATCAATACATGTTTTTATTGTGTTTGTGGTGGCAAAGGTATTAACAATTGTTAAATATAAAATTCTCTATACAACCAGTAAATAGTTTAAAGGATCCTTTTTTTTAGACACACATACAAACAAACATCAATAGAAACTCACGTAAACTCACACCTTTTTACTAAACATTTCAAATGAATAAAATTTATATTTTTTTATTCGGTTTTGCCTCAATAATTTTGTCACTTTTAATTAAAAATTCTTTTTGGTTCTGTTTTATATTGCATATTGTATGTTTGTTTGTTTGTTTGTATTGGTATTTTGAGTTGTAGTTGCATTTAAATAAAATTGTATGCAAAATATATGTAGAATTTTCACACGTACATGGAAAAAGTTTATATATATGTTTGCACTTGGGTATAAAATGTTCATTTATTTAAATGTTTAAAATTTTTTTTATTAACATATTTTTCAATCATGCATGAATTGTTTAAATCATGCGGAAATTATTATAATGATTGAATACTTTTAGTTTGGATTTTGCAAAAAAATTAGAACTCAAAATAGATTTCATTGCAAAAGAAATTGGGGTATAGGATTCCTATGGAGTATTAAAAAAATCTTTTGACTAATATTGCTAAAATATTCAATTTATTAATTGTAGTGAAGAATTAGTTGCTTTCTATTAATTGATAAAATTTAGAGATATGATAGGATGTTTTTATCGTGAATTAGACAACAAAAATATAGACAATATGGATATGCACCTTTAAATCTAATAAGTAAAAAAAGAATACAGCTGATTCAGAAAACAAAATTTTGTGACCAGCCAGTTGTTAAGTCAAAATTTAACGTTGGATAAGATATGAGCCATTTCAAGCTTTAGCTTTAACAAACGTAAGTTTAAAACTCTAATTTCGCCTTCAGTTCAAAGAAGGTCTTAGAAACGGTATGACTTTGCTTTTGCTATGTTATTTTAAAGTTAACCAAAATATCACACATTGTTTTTTCAATTGTCAAAAAGCGTTAACATATTCAGGCAGTTATCAAATGTTACTCATAAGATTTAAGTGCAACAAATTATTTAGCATCTATCGCTATGCAGATAAAAATTAAAAAAGTAATTTTCGCAACTTAATGTTTAACTTTAAACCAGAAGTTTTAACTTTTTATTGCAAACTTTTTAATTTGAATTAAATATTAATAAAAAACCTTAACATATGCAAAAATTTCTCACAAAATAAAAAGTAATAAGAAAAAAAGGGAGTAAAATAATATTATTTATATATTTTCTTAAGGCAACAAGTAGAAAAAAGCTTAAACTATACAATACATTTATACATTTATTTTTTTTAATTCATGTATTTTAGTGTAATTTTACATTATTATACAACACTCTTCTACAAGAGTATGAGCTTTTAGCTTGTACATTCCTGCACCACCCCACAACATATGCAAACAAAAAACAACTGTTAAAAAAGTATTTCACTTACATATGCACAAATATTGTTGCATATGTTGAAGGCTTTAAACATGCAAGTAGTACCTTTTTTTTTAAAGCATTTCGTAAAACAACACAAAACTTGCATACATAATAAGCCAAGTCTGTATCGCAGGGTCCTTATATTTTTTTTTACGAATTATTTTCTGAAACACTACTTTGCCGTATTTACGTTACATGAAAATTTATTTTGTTTTATTTTTCTTACTTTTTTAATGTGAAATACTTGTACATTCAAATTTTTTATTTTGTTTTGCTTGTTTTTCTTATACATAGCTTTAAAGCGTGTTCTTTTTATAATACTAAACACCAAAACATGAAATATGCAAAATAATATGGACATATTCTATTTGCAGTAGTTTGTGTGTGTGTATAAGTACATGCATAGTTCAACTTAAGTGGGTGTAATATTATTCTATAGTACAATTTTAACTTCTGCCATCATCATCGTCAACGAGGTCACGGTCGCCTGTTTATATGCAATGGAATTTTCCATTTCTATTTGTGCTTGTGGGTTCAGGTAAATAGTGTGAAAAATATCCACAAACTCTAGTTTGTTGAAATTTCTGACATGACAGCTGAAATTGTGAAGAAGAGATCTATGAAGGAATTTTGCCCATTGGATGGGGATATAAAATACCAAAAATATATGGCATACTTTTAGGTGCAAAAGAAAATGTTTAGCATTTTAAAAGAGACAGATATTAAAAATTGGCAATGAATAAACATTTTATTTTAGTTAAAGAAAATAATATAAAAAGTCTTAACATTCAAAAAAGTTTCTTAAAAGGTAAAATTAAAAACAAATAACTTTTCTTTAAAATCTTTTTAGAAACAAATTTACATAACTTAGGCTGTGGCAGGTGAGTAGCGGTTTGAGGATTTACAAAAAACAATTTTTATTTTATTTTTTTACGATTTGCTACAAAGTTATATAATGCAAATATGCTAACTGATTAAAAATAAAACTATTTTCATTTTAATTACATTCTAGCCTTTATAACCTAAGGCGCTTATAAATTACTCTTGACTACAATTAAAAGGATTTTT
>NDXZ01002860.1:0-15472 GCA_003055125.1 Paykullia maculata
CTTGATTTAAAAAGACGGACGGACAGACAGACAGACAGACGGACGGACATGGCTAAATCGACTTCTCTATTTATAAGGATTCAGAATATATATACTTTATGGGGTCGCAAGTGAATATTGCAGAAATAACAAACGGAATGACAAACTTATATATACCCTTATCACCTTAGGTGAAGGGTATAAAAATAGTCCCAATTTCAAAAATGACATATGGCCCCAAAAAATTGGAAAATGGCCCCAATTTTTTTTTATGAATTTACAAGATAATGAAAAATGGTCCTAAAATCAAAAATTAAAAAAAAGCCCCAATTTTAAAAATTAAAAATAGCCTCAATAAATAGGAAAAATGGCCCCAAAAGAATCTAAAAATATTGGCAAAATGAAAAATGGCCCTAATTTTTTACAGTAAAAAAACAACACGAAAATTTGGGGCAATTTTCCCTGTTTTTGGCATAATTTTTTCTGTTTTTTGGGGTAATTTTTTCATTTCGAATTTTGGACGATCTTTCATTTCGGGAATCACCCAAAATTCTTAAAATCCGTTGGGCCTTTTTTTATTTTTCGGTACCATTCAAAATGGTTAACTGAAAAGCGTTTATGAAAATAATTTCCCAAAAAAGCTGTAGGCTTCGCTTAAAAAGGTGTTGTAGACAGCCGGACTTCGGCCGGGCGCAGCAAAATTAAAGTCTCGTGGATTCGAATCATTCGAATCAAATATACATGCATACACTTCTTATTACATAACTACACTAGGTGAAGGGTATATAAGATTTGCTGAATATAGCGCTCTTACTTGTTTAGTTAAAAATATTCCCCATCCCCACCAAATGGACAACACACGCGTTAAAAATTAATTTAGAACTTAAGGTGGGATTGGAAGAATAAATTTGTTTGATACATACATACATACATATATGTATGTATGTATGTATATGTATATATATCTTCGTTTTTTGCCTACAACTTACACCCAAAAGGGGAGATTAAAATTTGTACATACTTTCATATTCAAAAAGCATAATCTTAAAAAAAGAAAAAAACATTTTGAGTATAATTTATTCTGTGTTACAAACTTCTACAATTTGTCAAGAAATTATGTGGCAATAAATTGATGATTTAAATAAATTGTAAAACTAAACAGAATTGATTTTAAAGTATGAAATGAAAAGAGACATCTACACAGAGGACTAATAGTAAACCAGCTATAATCTTAAATAAACAAAATCATAAATAATTAAAAATGCTAGGAGTGTTACCAAAAACCAAACAGCACAATGACTTACTTAATAAGAACAAAAATACTTAAGAAAAACTCCATTTTAATAAACAAAAAGCCTTTTAATTTTTTATAAAACCAAAATATATTAATAATTAATCATACAGTACAATAATATGACACGATAATATATTAAAAATTAAAATGTTTGGCACGTTTCTAAAGCCATTTAAAAAAGTGTTTATTGCTGATAACTAAATTCTTATTGATTCTATGTTTAGAAAATATGTAAGTGGGAGAAATAATAATTAATGGGGACAGTAAAAACAAAGTAAAAGATTTAATAAATCTAAGTCTTTACGAACCATCGATTTGTTTAACCAACAAACAAATTTTGTGCGCATAGAAATTTGCCTCATGTGAAGTACTCAAGTCGATGTTGTGATCTTGTTTAAATATATGTAGTTGTAATAACAACGGTCAAAACAAAAACAACAACAATAATAAGAATTTGTCACATTTTGCCCACACAGAAGAACATAAACAAATTTTTGTCCGCTTTTTTGTAGACGATTTGTTCTTATACGAACAATTCGATGGCTTTTAAGATGTTGTTTGTTTACGTCTAGACATAGAGTTTAAATTTACATTAGCACAAAAGAACTAAGCATTAGCATTAACGGTACAATTCTTTTTGTATAGGTATCTTCTTAACTAAGGTTTTGTTATTGACTTATTCTAAAAACATAATAAACATTAAAATCAATAACAATAATTTTTATTAATATGCACCCCGTCCCCCTAATCATCTTATTTATGAATTTTTTATGTGTCACAAATGTGTATCAGAGGTTAGTAATCTTAAGCTGATAATATTCTTATGGATTTTTTATTTAAATATTTTGAGTGTTTCACACATACATATGCACATATTTACTTAAATTGTTTTATTTGTAGTTGGCTTGATATTGGATACGTTAACATTTTGACATTAAAATTGCTTTAACACCTTGGAGATAGCCAGTAACAAAGCCAAAGTTTAACCCCCATAGTCAAAAACAATTTATAACTTTATTAAAGGCTTATAAAAAAAGATTTTTCATATAAAATCAGTTTAATAAACAATTGTGTATAAAAATAGAATTTAGGAAGAGGGTGCTAAAAGTTAAAGGGGGAAAAAGCATTGTTCTTGCCAAAACATATTTCGTTTACCAGCGACTATTTTTTCTATTGAATTTTTTTTTTTTTTATATTAACAGAACAGTTTCTCTCTATTAACTCTATTGCAAAATATTATAAATAAATGGGAACATAATGTGTTTTAAAAACACATAATTCATTTCACAGATTTCTAATAAATTTTAAAATTTCACTACGAAATTTGAACGAATATAAATTCTTAAAAAATATTTTTGTTTATATCTAAAAATATCCAACAATATAAATCGTTGTGCTAATTATGTCAATTTCACTTTGAGGCTGCTTAAAAAAGTTGTTTGATTGTAAACTTCATTTAAAATTTTTTTGTTTTTATTAAAAACAAATAACAAACGTTTTGCTTTTGTTTTGACAATATTTATCTTCGCTTATAAAATTAAAATACTCAAAGTAGTACATTGAACTCGCAAACAAAGTAAATCATTTTTTTTCACCGACATACACTAAGAATGCCAAACGTGGCTTGGTTTTCACTAATCCCGGTATTCGGGGTTTTATTCATTTATAAGATATTTTTTATTGCAATTTGCAAATTTTGTTCTAAAATATTTATGTTTATATAAAAACAAAAAAACAAAAATATTAAGTCTATTCCTAACCAGCAAACACAATTGTTATGAAATTTCAGAATCATTTTTTACGTAAAATTATCCAAATTTGATATTTAAAGATGTTCCTAAATGAATAGCAATTTGTCGTCAAATGTTTTTCTTAAGTGTTTCTCAAAGCTGTTTAAGAAAAAATATTTGTAACTTTCATAAAATAAAAAATCATTATTACATCATTATACATTTCACTATTTTTAATTTATTAAAAATATGAAATTTTCTTTTTCACCTTTTTTAAAAAAATTAAATAAATGTTTAAATTACCCAATTTCTGAATACAAATCTGCCTTTTAAACAAATTTACAAGAAACGTTTGAGGCTCATTTTTAGAATAAAAGCATTTTGTTAAGCACTTAATTATTAAATTATTTGAAAAGTAAACGTTACCCATTCTTAAAGCGTTTAACTTTAAATTGTTATTATTTTAAAAATATACTTTCGGTATTCGTTGGGTAAATATCAGGTAACAAAAAAATAAAAAACCGTCCATAAGTAAATTTTTCAAAAAAAATAAAATAAATATTTGACCGCATTTCTAGAAAGCTGTGTGCCAGAATCGTGTATTATTTACATGCAAGTGTCCAGTCATACAGACTTGGGATTTACATACAAAAAGAAAGGGAGGGAAGATGCGGACAACTTCTTTTTAACATTCAAAAGAAAACACGTTGTTGTCACCACAATTCTAAATATATACATATGTACACACATATGTATGTACATTCATACATTCATTCATATGTGCATACATTCTTAAATCTTTCTTTAATTCTATTCATTTATTTATTTCATTTATAAACATGTCTTTTGTATAGATCGATGGTAAGTAAAAAAAAAATATATATATAAACATACATACTTACATACATAAGTGTGTGAATGTAGGGGATTAATATTTATATTTTCACAAAACTTCAAAACTTTAACCATTTAGCAGTGTTGCCAGAAATTACGTCAAATCTTTTTTATAAAAAATTATATTTTTTGCAAAAATATATACACATTAAATTTATAAGCTATTAATAATTATTATTGAAATTAATAAATATTATCAATGAATTTTCTATTTAGACAATATATACATTATATAGTTGATTGTAGCAATATTGAAGTTACTGCTAAACAGTATTAATCCTCACTTTAGGTAACATTGCCCCAAAAAAATATATTCTTAATTTTTTTTTTAACTTCTTGTCATTGCAGTTAACGCTACTTTTTGGTTTGCTGGGTTATACAATCTCTAAGCCTTTGGATTTAAAAGATGCCACTGATGCTTTAGTAGAGTAAGTATCTAGAATAACATTCTACCAATTTTTTTCTTTTAATTAATATGATTCTAATTTTCTTTAAACTTAACAATTTGTTATTAAAAAAAAATCATCCATTTCTTTTTTATTTTTATAAAATAAAGAAACTAAATATAAAATGCATGTGTATGTGTACATGAAATAATATACTAAAATATAACATTTTTCAATTAAATTTATCAACAACAAGTAATACAACATAACAACCGATACGTTTTTGCTAGAGTGTTGAGAATTAAAAGTGTAGAAGAAATAAAAAGCTTCATTCTTCTGTTTACTTTAGTATAGTGTTACAGTGCCATATGGTGTAGGGTAAACATGTTTTCTATTGCATCTTCGTGTATTCCGTTTTAAAATATTTTATTTCCTTGACGCTGCGATTAGCATGAGATTTAAGTATAATTTAAAAATTATCAAAAACTATTATTTTTTGTTGGCAGCTGTTGTGACACGGCAATCACAGCTGAGTGAGTGTCAAAGTACTTTAACCACCTAAGTGACTGCAAAAAAACTGTATATCAATAGTTAAAAAAAATTGACCGCAGAGACCCTAAATATTCTGTTCTGGTTCTTAAGGTGGATTCACTCATTGTGTCAAGCCAAAGTTTTTGTCCGGACATTTTTTTTTTATATTGAGTTTAACGTCTCTCTTTTTGAGAGACAAATATTTTTTTTTGAACAACTCTCAGTTTGAATTGGTTTAATTTTAAATTTTTGTCCAGACAAAATTGAACTGAGTTGCCACTAGTTTAAACTTTTTCATACGAAGTTGAGTTGAGTTGCCAAATCGGGTAGCAAAATATAAAATAAATTTAAATGTAATATGCCGTGTTTACGTATTTATGTAAGAATTTAATGTGGTAGCTTTGATTTTCTGGAAAAAATGTTCAAAATGAGTGAATCGTTGTGCAGAAAACTCTCTTTAAAAAAATGTTGTCTAGACGAAATTTTTGTCCGATACAATTGGGTGAATCCACCTTTATGTACAGAATAAGATATAACTGAGAACTTAGAAATCCTTTAAAATTAGTTAATTCACAAAAAAATTATATTTATGGGTCTAAGCAATTCTCAAGTCAGATTTTAAGTGAGTCTTTTAGTCAAGTATCATCGACCATCATGAAATTTTCTATTGTAATTAGTGTCTTAATAAGTGTGACCCTCTACTCCAAAACAAAAATTATTTTATTTTTTTTTAATTAGAAATGTTTACAAATGTTTTTTGACGAACTTTTATTCGTTTTAAGACAATTATTTTTAATTTTATTCTGGCTTGAGTTTAATTTTTTAATTTGTAAAAAATGTAATTTTTGTGATAATGAATGAATAATAATTGAAAAGTAGGCACTTAGCCTATTAGCCTATTTAACACAGCTTATTAAAAAAAGAACGAAAATTACAACAACAACTTTTTTCTGCTTTTTTTTTCTTTTTATATTATTATTCTTCATTATATTTTTTTAAATTTAAATATGATCTCTTGATTGTTCATTTATTTAAATTTTAACGTTTGGCAAAAAAACAAAACTTTTTAAATACTTTAATTAAATTTTTGTTATTATTTTTATTGGATGATAAGGCTTTAAGGAAAGCTTTAAAAAACCAGAGCATTTTTTGGAACAAACTAAACATTTATTACATTTAGAGGAATATATGTATGTATGTAAGCAATAACATATTTTTTTTTTTAATAAAATTAAATTTTAGCTTTTATAACCTTGAACAGAGGTTTTTTTTAAGGTTTTACAACAAATTTTTTTTTTAGATATTTTAACGGCATGCTTTCATTAAATATACACCCTTAAGTTATTATTAAATAAAAACATAAATTGAATAAAAAAAAACCTTTAAATAAAGCTTTAAAGCTCACTTTACATATGTATAAACACAGCTGCAGTTAAAATAATAGCATCACAACAGGCATTTAGTTTTATTATATGGAAACTTAAAAATTTAGAATATATTGCACCATAAATTTTCATAAAAACAAGTAAGAGCGCTACATATGTGCCAAACAGGCATGTTTCAAAAACCAAAATTGAACTAATTAGTCCAGAATTTGCAAAGATATATACAAAAATTTATATTATAAAACAATCAAGTTTTCTTAAACTGGATTTACCTTTTGTACATGTAAATGCATACATTTGTATGTTCAAACACGTTGTGAAGGGTATATAAGATTTGGCACAGGCGAACAATGCACTTCTACTTGTTTTCTTATTTATAAGAAAATAATTTTTTTATTTTTTTGAAATGGTTTATGAGTCAAATATCAAATTTAAATTCTTGTCGATTTAATAAAAAAAAATAAAAAGTTAAGCAATTAAAAAAAATTGTCATTAAAAACGTTTTTAAATAATACCACTCGTTTTCGTGTCAGCGTGTTCTATGCGTCTGTCAAAAAAAGTTAAATTAGTGTAAATGTACGCTGTAAGTTATAGAGCACAAAGCGTAGGACGGGTTGACGCGAAAAGTAGATTTACCTTCTACTTTTGTAAGCGTCATGAACGGCGTGCAAACAGATCAGCTGATATTGACAGATAGTGATGACAAACTATACTCTATTTTCAATGCTTTCGATATATATATTTGTACCGTATTTTTGTAGTGAAAAAAAACTTTAAAAAGAAGGAAAAGTTTCGTAATAAACTTTAAAAATATTTGCAAGAATAAAATTCATTAAATTTAATTATTAACTACAATTTTTGTATAAACAAAAATAGCATTCTGGTTATCGATAAAAATCACATTCTGAATATCATCTCTAAGCATTGTTTATAAAATTCACACAACAGCTGATTAAAACAAAAAAAATCTTCGCGTGAGAAGTTTCGCATGTAACATGAAATTCAAAAAATGTAGTAGGTATGAAACGCGCTGACGCGAAAACGCGTGTTATGGACTTTCAGCTTAAAAGCGGTTATTTGTTTGTTAGTTGAATAACTTACGAATTATTAACCGCAAGCAAATCATTCAGAAAGTTTTTTCAATTATCACAAATAAAATTAATATCTTTATAACTAAGAATTTTAAAAAGAAAATGCACTTTAGTCAGAATAAAATAAAAAATAAATAAAACTGAAAAAAAAATTTTCTTTATTTTATTTATTGTAATACAAATTGAAACTTAAATTATGTTTCAAAAGTTATATCAGAAAATAACAGTTTTAGTGTACATTACTTGATCATTTTGATTTTTTCATTATAAGTTTCAAGCAAAAATTGTTATTTTTGTTAAAAGAAACTAGAAAGTAAATTTTTTTATATGGTGCTATTATTTTGACTGTACTTAATTTAAGCATATTTCCAATTTAGTCATAATTTTGAAAAAAAGGCGAATTTATGCTAGAAAAGGCCAAATATATATTATTTTTTATTGGTTTAATGGAGTATTAAAATACATACACATTAAGAGAAAAAATATTTATGAAACCAAAGATGTTTTCAGGCAGGTTTTGCTATTATTTTGATTGGCACTGTATGTATATAGACAATTTTCAATACATAAAACCAACCATAACTTCACCATTTCGTTTGCAGAATTGAAAAACAAAGACTTATTAAGTTTCCCGAAGAACTTGAACAGCCCAGTGTTGTGGAGGGCAAAGGTAAACATGATGAAGCAAAACGTATTTTACATGAAATAGAAAAAATCAATCAGGCTTTGGGATACGTTAAAAGGCAATCAGATCATTCTAGATCTCCCGCCATTTTGGACTCTACACAATACCTCTTTCCCAATGCAGGCTATCAGCCGTTTCATGTACAAAACTCCCAAGCGATGGGAGCGAATGGCGAAACTTTACTATTGCCCTCCATAAGATCGGTTGACTTGAATGCCGCCAACTATAATAAAGCTGGTGAACACAATGTGCCAACCACAAGAAAATCACAGATATCAAAGGTAACCAAACAACAAAGTTCTTTATATTTCAAACCGCAACGTGTTGAATTGGCAGCAGCTCAAACAAAAACCGCAGAGAAACCATTGCCCACACATTTTATTATACCAGTGCGGTTATATAAGGAAAATAAACAACAATATATTGAAAAACACAATCCCCAGGAATATAAAATAAAGGGCTACAAAATTGTTGGAGATATAGATCATTTCTATGGCAAGGCAAGGTATAATAAAACTTTAGCTGCTGCCACAAAAGTAAAATCTACACCAAAATATCACTTGTTCTTTTTGCCCGAAGAAATCGTGGCTAAGAACTCCTTGAAAGACATTAAGGCCAGTGATGTTGACTCTAATGACAGCACCTCACGTGAAGAGAAACTGGCTCATAGACCATATAAAGTACAATCAAATACCCAAGCAATTACAAATGGTAATACTGTAAATGCAACAAGTACATCCCAGATTGTTAGAAAACGTTTGGGGGCAAAACCTCAAAAAGGTGGCAATTCTAACTCGGTTATATCGGCTTCCTCAAGCACAGTGGTTAAAGTACAACCGACAACAAATGGCAATGGACAACAACAACAGCAACAGCAAACACAACAACATCACCAACAACACCAGCAACAACAACAACATTTTAGTAGTCCAGCCAGCCAACAAATCACACAAATTATACAGCCACCCGAAGCAACACCATCTTATGCAGCAATTAATTCTCAGCCTACCAAACCAAATAGTAATTCCATTATTAAAAACTCTCTAAGGCCTTTACAAAATCTGCAAAATCTACAAAATAACAACAACAATAACAATAATGGTATTAAAAATCGTCCCCTTTTGGAATTGCAAAATAATATTAATAGTATTAATAATGCCACGTCAAATGCCATTAAAAACGCCTTTCAGAATATTTTCAAACTACCCTTTCGCCAACAGGATACAACAAAACCTTTAACGGCCACAGAATTTACACCGTTAGAAACAATGCCTTTGCAAATGCCGCCACAATTACAACAACAACATCAGTCATTTTACAATTCTTTGGCAGCCTCAAACGTTCCCCAGATGGCGCCGCAACCCTTTTATGCCAACGAAGGTTTTCAAAATGATCATTTAGACTCCGACTATAAGTGGGATGATGAAAGTGCCAGTGTTGATAGCATGAATTCTAATGAGCAAGAAACTTACAATAATTCGAATGAACTCATGGAACCAGAGGAAAAGAAAATTTTTGGAAATTTATTAAAGTACAAACATGAACAACAAAAAGAGGCCCTGAGACATGGTGGCATTATTATACAGAAACTAAAGGTACGCAAGGGAGGTATTGCTATAGCTGGACCTGGTGGTGTTGCTACGGCCGGTAGTGGTGGTACAGCCATAGTTGGACCCGGTGGTTATGCTCTTACCCATCCCAGAAGTTTAACTATTGCCGGTCCAGGCGCCAAGGTTATTGCTATACCCTCAAATATTGATTTGCAAGATGCTTTGCAACGAACAAATTTAGACTCACAAATGTTTCCACGTGAGGGACGTATAGTGGCTACGGGACCTACGGTCTATTATGCTCCACCTACTGGAGATTATGTAGAGATTTAGGAAGCCATTACTACAAAACAGGGGGGTACCTATTCTAAATAAACTGAGTAGTTTTAGGAATTTACTTTTCTTTATTTTGAAGTATTAAATATTTCAGTTTCTTTCTTTCGTCTTATTAAGTTTAAGTAAGTGGGTATTTATCGTAAAGTCTTTATCGTTAAGTAAAGTAGTTTTTTTTTTTTTTTTTAACACAGAGAAGATGATAAGAAGCAAAATTAATATATAAAACTAAAGTTATTTATGCAAATCCTATTTCTTGAAAATTGGCTTTTAAAGAAAGCTCTCTAAAAGCTTGTTAATTATCACGAAAATGTATTTTTTGCTAGATCTGACACAGATTTCAAGATTTTTCCATACACTACAGACGGTTGGTTCTAAAACTTATTTCGTGTAAAGCCTGTAAAGCAGTTAAGCTCTCTGAAAGTGTATTAATTATTTTAAAAATGTTTAATATATACATAAATAAAATTTTAATATATTGTAATAAGAAATTTTACTTCTATTGATTTTCACTGCAAAAAAAACAAACCATAAAGCTGTAAATATGTAAATAAGCAATTGTTTAAGCCTGAAAATACATACCACGTAACTAACAAACTCATTGTATAT
The DNA here is from genome assembly GCA_003055125.1 of Paykullia maculata. Lineage (NCBI taxonomy): Eukaryota > Metazoa > Arthropoda > Insecta > Diptera > Rhinophoridae > Paykullia > Paykullia maculata. Next base: position 10,468 of record NDXZ01002860.1, read on the forward strand.
AAATAAATAAAAACTAAAATCTTCTTGTATATAAATTAACATATAGGTATAAATATATGTATGTATGTATGTATAATATTGAAAACTAATAAACAAATTGCTTTAAATCCCATTTTCCTCCCATAATGTTAAATAAAAAAAACAAACAATAAAAAGTAATTGGCAAACATCAGCACTACAAACATGGCCTTTGCAACCACTACCCTTAACGGCTTATACCACTTCTGATTTAAATCTTTTAACAACAGGACAATTACAAAATAATGAAAACAGATTCAAATTGCAACTCCCAGCAGTGGCACCACCAACTTTATCAAACTCTGTCCGATTCCTAACGCCACAACAACAATATTTTGCCTTTAACAGTGCTTTCTTTAATGTACCTTATGGCCATTATGCCTATACTACTAGACAGCAATATCTGCCACAATTTGTTGCAACTATGCCTAATGTAGCCCAAAAAATACCTAGTGTCAACAAAATTGCAACAACGTCTACCCCAGAAACTTTTATGAAAAAACCCAAAAAGTCCAACAGGGAACCAACCACAAGAAAACCTCAAAGTTTATTGCAAGTTAAACCACCCAAACTACAACTCAAACCAAAAGAAATTACAACTTTTGAAGGTGATTTTAAAAGTGATGTTAATTTTTTGACAGCAGTCAAGAACATAAATCCTGAATTTGTCATAGAAGAAATTATTAATGTACCGGGCCAACATGTGTTTGCCACAAAAGCCGCTGAGCAAATAAACACTCCGCAAAAGCTTACAACAGCACATATAGAGAGTTTTGGATTAGAGCAAAAACAAAAACAATTTAAAGCTTTTAAGAAAACAAACAGTAAAAAACAAATTTCCAGCAAATCTATTCAACCTGTTAGTGGCGATGTCAAGGTGGAGGCAACAGGTAAAACTTCAACCAAGGGCAATATACCAGAAATACCATTTGGCTCCTATTTTTTACCATATTTCTCCCAAAATCAAATGCAATCGCAATCGGGAAAGAAAACAGCTGCCCTGATTTTAGAACCCCATTCTAAAGCTATTGTGGGAAATGGTGGCACCGCCATATCAACACCCATTTCAAGGGCTGTTTTGAAACGTGGCGTTACCACAAATGTTTACTTTAATCCCGAATCGGTAGCCATTGCGGGAGTGGGTGGTAAAGCTCATGCTCAAGCCGATTTGGAATTGGATTTAATTAACTAAATATATGGCAGGACCTTACCACTAGACTGAGCTTAAGTTATAAATGGAAAAAAAAGTAAATAATTATGTTAACGCTTAACACTGTACAAATTTGTATATAAAACATAAAAACAAATAATAAAAAAACAAATTAAAAAATAAAATTTTGCATTAAATTTTAAAATTAATAAGGTAGCAACCAGAAGCTTATGTTTAAATTTTTACTTTAAAAAATCTATTAAAATAAAGCCTTTAACAACGACTTAAATATAGCATTAAGAAAAGTAATTTAAAAAAAAATATTACTTTCGCATAAGAGCTTTCTTAAAGTAGAGGTGGCACAAAGGCTTTTCCAATAATTATATATAAAAGTGCAAAATAAGTTATATATACTTAAGCAGAATTTTAACAGCGTTTTAACTTAGGAAATTTAAAAATTGCCTTCTTTTAGATAATTTTTCTTTGTTTAAAATGCACTGTATAAAGAAAATTTTCAATAAGTGTCCTTTTAACAGAGATTTTAAAAAAATAACAATTATTTACAGAAGGTTTAATATAAATAAGTATTTATTATATTTGAAAAATTTGTTTCTGCTAATTTAAATTAAGCTCTTATGGCAAAGCTTTTAATGCTTTAAGTAAACATATGCTAAAACTAATTTCGAATTAAGTGTAAATAATAATAAAAATAATATTTATTAAAGTTTTAAAAGATAAAATATTTTAATCCATCCAGTTTAATTCGTTTTTTAAATTAAAAGAAAATAATGAATTAGAACTTGCACTTTTAACTTTTTGGCAAAACAATAGAATAATCAAAAAATATGAAGTATCTACAAGTGACCACTGATCGTTTTGTGATAAAAAGAATTAACTATAAAATCTAAAGCACAAAAACCATATTTTACTTTATCAAATTTTCTCTTTTCCTCTTTGTAAATTTCGCTTCTTTTTAACCTTAACCTTTAACATATGCACAGTAGTTACAAAATTTTGCTATATTTTTTTTTAATATTTTTAATTGTCAACCACATTAACATACCACCACAATGCAATTTAACCTTTAATGTATTATACAATACCCCCTCACTTCCCCACCATTCTGCACAATTAGACATAGATCTTCTGACCTAGGCCTTAATGAAGATGAACAAACTTTGTCCTATTACGGTGGTCTTAAGGGACAAATTCTACGCTTAAAAGAAGGAAAAATTCATAAAATATTATCTTCTGGCAAAGATGTGAAACCTTCAGTAGTTCCAACACGCCAGAAACCTACAATGACAGCCTTTAATTTGATAGATTTAAACGAACATGATCGTCCAAATGATTACGATCAAAGGTTTGAGGAAGATTTTAATAAAATACAATTGGCTGCTGCCCGCCTGGTGGCCATACAGGAGTTGGCCAAGCGTAAGGGCACTTTTAGTCCTGAAGACAATCGTGTCTATGCCGCTAGTCTATTGGAGTTGGGACAGGCCGCACAAAATTTAGCAATGTTACAGCAAACGGGAAAAATACAAGACTTCAGTGTTCTTTTGCGGCCAATGCAAGGTACAGTCATGCCACAAAAAACTCCTCTTAATGATGATAAAAAACCAACAGAGGGCATAGCTGTAGAAGCAGCTGCACACGGCGAAAAAGTTGATGAGGTAACGGAACAGTATATAAGTGAGTCTGATCTCTTGCCACCCAATCATGAGGATCCCTATGAAGATGCTCACGACAGTGTGGCTGTAACAGCGCCGAAAAAAGACGCTTCGATAGCTGAAGCCAAGCCAGTTGGTAAGTTTTAAGGTCAAGATTGTTCATAAGTATTTAATTAATTTTTTGTCTTTTTACAGGCGTTTCCATTGCCGGTGAGGGTGGCGTGGCCTCGGCCAAACCCAATGCTGTGGCTTTGTCTGGACGTAATGGTTTAGCTGTTGCGGCACCCAAAGCTACCGCCATTGCTGGTGTGACCGCCGAAGAAGCTGCCGCTTTTAGTATCTCTCTACCGACCCGCCATAATTTGGTTATTAAATCTGCTTCTACACGTTTGTATTCCCCCTCCTACGATGATTATGATGATATAGATTCTTCGCCCCTCCAGGCCCAGACACTCAATATTCCCCTATCAAGATCGGCCGGCACAGACACAACTAAGTTAGACAATAGGCCCAAACCTATGCAGGCTACAGTTAATGCAGCGGATACCATAGTAAAATTGTGGCGTACCGCTATTGCCGAAAATCACGCTGCAGGCTATGATGCTAATGAGCACAAAAATGATTTCAATATTGAACAATTTGTTAAGAGTTTTAAACAAACCAATCAACGCCGTAGAATATAAGTTAGAAAAAAATAATTCATTAAAATGCATTTTCATTGTATGAGAAAACTATGACATTAAGGATTCTTTAAGAGATAAGTAAATTATTTATGCTTAAAAAAATTTTATGTGTTCTAAAAAAAATATTTATGCAAACTTATGTTAATTTAAAAAAAGCATTTAAAATAAATTTTAATATATTTTTATTTAATAATAATTTTTTTTTAAATTATAAATTATATGTAATACAGAAACGAAAAAAAAACCTTAAATTAAAGAGATTCTTAAAATAGGCGGAGTAAGTGATTTATGATTAAATTTAAGGCAAACGGTAAGTAGTTGCCACAACAATAACTAAAAAATAAGTAGAATATTGCCAGCAAACACAATATCAAATTATATTTTTAAACCTGTCAAAAGGTTTGAGATCTAAGCTTTATTTCAATTTGAAATTAATTCGAGGAAAACCACTTTTGACAAATTTTTTGTTTCTTAAATTAAAAATAAAATGTATTCTTAAATTATTTTAAAAAAAAACCCTAAAAACTGGATGTTTATCTTATATAACGTGCGTGTGCCCTAAAAAAATCTACGAAAATCCGAGGACACCAGTTTTCTTGGTACCGTCTTTATTATTCTAAAAATTTTCTAGTATATTTGTTTCTTACCATTTCTGGATTCTCGAGAAAGAAACAAAGGTATGAAATGTTGAAATTAATTTGACTTAAAATGAAATTTCTATATACATACATAAGTATGTCCATGAAAACCTTGTTATTACACTTTTGATTTTATTTAAATTAAATTTGCCAACACATTTATCATTGTTTCATAATTTTATCCGGAATAACATTTTCATAACTGATTTTCTTATCTATGTATGACAGAGTAACGTTACTGACTGACTGATTCATCATCGCCCAGCTCAAACGGATACAGCTAGAGACTTGCAATTTGTTTTGATAGAATTCATGAAAAGCTTCACTTAAGCTTCTACCACTATTAAGACAGTTATTTAAGCAAAAAATTTAGACACTAGAATGGGGACTAAAAAAGGACCAAAAAGGGGGAAAACCGGGAATATGCGTTTAATAGTAAGTTACAAGGCCGATTTGGTTAAAATTTGAAACACGGATTCCTTCAAACCATAGCTGGGGAATTTCGATTAGAATTAGAAATCATTACGATTAGAGAAATAAAATAATCTAATCATTAGAATTGAATTTTGATAAAAATTTCAGATTACTAATTGATTTGATTAGAAATAATCAAAAATCTAATCACAATTAGTGACGATTAGTATTTCTAATCAAATCTAATCAAAACTAATCAAGAAATCTAATCAATTATTTTTTGGACTAGTTTTGATAAGATTTGATTAGAAATACTAATCGTCACTAATTGTGATTAGATTTTTGATTATTTCTAATTGTTTAGTTTCAGAACAGGGTGCACCGTATGCAATTTTATGCAATATTCAAAAACTGTTACATTATGTAAATATA
>NDXZ01002875.1:0-12341 GCA_003055125.1 Paykullia maculata
GTTCACTATTATGAATATTCATATAACCGAGCGACTACTGTACATACATAAAAACATTTCCTCTTACCTACCCGTGGTGAAGGTATACAAAATTTGACACAGCCGAATATAGCGCTCTTACTTGTTTTTATTTTTTATCAAATAAAATTATTGTATGTTCATATTTATAAAATAACATAATTGTACAAGGGTTTTATGGGCACCATGAAAAATGGCACTAATAAAAAAATGGCCCCAAAATCATAAATGAAAAATGGCCCCAAAAATAGGAAAAATGGCCCCAAACACTTTTATAAATTTACAAGGAAAGGAAAAATGGCCCCAAAATTAAAAATTAAAAATGGCCCCAAAAAATTCTAAATAAAAAGGCAAAATGAAAAATGGCCCCAATTTTTTACATTGAAAACAACAACACGAAAGTTTGGGGCCATTTTTCATTTTTGAAATCACCCCAAACTTTTTATAATATTGGGGCCATCTTTCATTAGTAAATTTTTGATACTATGGAAAATTGAAAAATGGCCCCAATTGTTTACAGTAAAAAAAAACAGCACGAAAATTTGGGTCAATTTTTCCTCAAAGCTTTTATGAAAATAAGATATTACTAGTATAAAATAACTCCCCAAAGAAAGCTGTTAAGGCTTCGCTTAAAAAAGTGCTTTAGACAGCCGGCCTTTGGCCGGGCGCAAAAAAAATAAACTCTGGAGAATTCGAATCACCGGCTTTGCTTAGCCTTTGGCCGGGACAGGGACTTTCAATTCTGCCACATCGTCGTGACGTAGTATCCATGACTAAAGTGTTATATAGTTCATAGGACGCAGTTAGTCATTTTACCAAGAAAATCTTTAACATCGTTAAGCCAGTGCTTGGAACGCATCAGGTTATAGTGAAGACGGCGATTCGAATTCACCAGAGTGTCTTTTATTCCTGCACCCGGCCGAAGGCCGGCTTTCTACAGCACTTTTTTAAGCCAAGCCTTAAACAAATTTTCATAACCGCTTTGAGTTAACTATTTTGAATGGTATCGAAAAATAAAAAAAGACCCAGGGATTTCAAGAAGTTTGGGTGATTCCCGAAATAAAAGATCACCCAAAGTTCAAAATGGAAAAATTACCATCTAAAACAGGAACAATTATTCCAAAAAACAGGAAAAATTGCCTCAAATTTTCGTGTTGTTTTGTTTTTTACTGTAAAAAATCTGGACCATTTTTCATTTTTGAGTTTGGGGCCAGTTTTCATGGTGCCGATTTTATGTAAATGTTTAAATATTATAAAGCAAAAAATGATTTTGGCAAAAAACAGTGAATTAACCTTAATTACACAGATGTATACGCCTCCGACTCAACATATGCAAACAAAGGATTTCCCTTTTTGTTTCATTCCCATTGTGTTTGATTGTTCAATAACAATAGAATAAACTTATGCTTAAAATCCCGGATAATAGAGGCAATCATGGCTAATCGATACAAAAAAATTTAAATTGATGCAAAAGAAATGTCTTTTTCTTTCCCGGATAATTAATGTTGCCGGTTAATAAAATCACGGATAATCGAGGTCCCATTGTGTAACAAAATTATTTACTTTTAAGAAAATTAACAAACAAAGTAGAGCAAAAAGTTATCAGCTATTTTTGTAATATCGCTATATAAAAAATTGTGGTTTAAACTGAAAAGGAACATCTCTACAGAGGAATGTAAAATGTTGTTAATATGTCAAAATTGCTTTTGAATCTAACAGTCTAACCAAAATTAGAGCGTTGAGCGTTGCGTCAATGGCGTCTTGTGTTTAGGCCGCAGCGGCCTACCTAAATAAGAGCGTAAAAGTTGTGTCGTGAACAGTAATGTTGACTTAACTTTTAAACAAAAAATAACTAAAAATATATGAAATAGTGAGTAAATCGCTAGACTTGACGTGAAAGTAGCTAAAATAGCAATACTTTTCCACAATAACAAAAGCAATTCGCAGCCAACTTCATTCAGTTCCTAACGCGTTTTCAATTTGTATGGGCATGAGAATTTTTGACAGCTACACAACATTTAGCGCGTTGATTTAGGTTTGGCTGTAACGAATGATATTTTTTTTTATTTCAATAGTAAGAAAAATTATGATTTTTTAAAGTAAAAAACATAAAAATTAGTTTTTACGTAACGTTAACCGATGTTTATCTAAATTTACCAGGTGTTAAAGACAATTTTTTATTGTTATCTTTTTTTACCTTTTTGACCTAGAAAAGCAAAGTAATACTCTGGAAAAAATTTTTAAAAGTACAATAAGAGATTTCACTGTAATGAAGCCGTCTTAATATTATTGTAATTAGTTTATTTATACTTAGTACTTTGATTGTATGTGGTAAGTTGTATAAATATGTAAATACATACATACATATTTACTTTTCATCTTCTTATGACTTAAAAAAAAATACCATAAATAAATTAAAACAATTCGAACGTAATAATGAGAAGCGCTTGTTATGACTACAACTAAATTTGTATAACATATGTACACCGCCATAGGTGGGAGAGATATAATGAGTTTGTGCTCATGTTTGTAACGAACAAAAAAGAAAGAGTCTTACACACATCTTAGATTATTCCAATCAACTTAAAACTACTATTTTAAAACTTATAACTTTGTCCAACCTTTTACATCGTAACCAAATTGCAGGTCGTAATTTTAAATGTTATGACTCAAACCATAATTTTTGTTTAACCAAAAGATGACTTCTGCTTATTTTGGTTTAAGTCGGTCTATGGTTTTACGTTATACGTTACGTTACGTTTACAAACGTCCCTTAAAAATTTCACCTTTTATTGTTAATACACAACTCATAGCTCATAATAAAAAAAAACTTTTAACTTTTAATGACGTCAAACCCAAATAATGATAAAAATAAAAGTTAAGAATTTTAAGGTCGAAGAAAATATCAACAAATAACATTTAACTTAAGCATTATTTTTCCATACAAAAGTGATTCCCGAAAATCAACTTAAAGTTATATAAAAATTCACTACAAATAAGTTTCAAAGTATTTCAATAATTAATCCTATCTCCCATCTAAGACCCGCTGATCTAACCTCATCTAAAATATTGTCGTAATAATCGGTATTATATAAGAACCACAATCTATATCATACCGTTTAGGATATATTTAATTTTTGGCTCAACAGTGCCTAGTGTAGAAAAACAATAGAAAAAATTTTATATTTTATATATTATAATGTATGGTATAATAAAGTCGAGCTTGATCGGTTATAACCATCTTAATTGTTGTTTTTGGTGACTTATTGGGGTGTTATGTATAATAAAAAAAATAAGAGGCTTGTTTTTTGGCGCTGGAGCAGCTCAGCTCATTCAGCACAGCCCAGTACTGGCAAACTGTTTGTAAATAAGTTTTGTAAGTTTAAGATACCACTTACACCTGTTTAAGCGTTTTTTTTTTGTTTATTTCTAAAACGTCCGCTCAATCGAGTCTTACGTTTACGATTAAGGTTTATTTTGTTTCTATTGTTTGTTGTTGTAGGCTTACAGCAACAAAATCACTGAACCATCCACCAGTTTATACCATTAACTACTAACAACTACCACCACCAACACCACTACTATCGCTGCCCTCAGCATTGTGCTGTTATTTACTGCCACTGACAGACACACAGCTCATAGTGCGAGCATGTAGTGTGTGTAATTTAAATGTTTTTTTTTTTCTTTTTAACTTTTTCAAAATCAAAGTAAACGAAAAGTAACGATTAAAAACTTTAACTTTAAAACTAACAAACATTTGTTATTTCAACATCTTACAAAACACAACGTTTTTGTTCTTAAATGTTCAAAAGAATTAAGAAAATCCTGGCAAAATAACTGTCGTGTGTCAGTGGCACTAAGAGAGGAAATTCTAAATGCAGTGTGACCAGATTAACGTAAACATTTAAAAAACGATTAATCCAAATAAATATTTAAACGTTTGCCCAGATACACATACATAATAAGAATTATATCAACGATAGTGTTAAAATATAAAATATTTAAATTATTTTCTTTGTCGTAACAACCAACAAAAAAAAAACACATAAAATCAAAACAAAAAAAAACAGTTGAAAAAAGAAATAAAATAAAATCATCATAAAACGAAGAAAGTGGTTTCTTTTATCATTTTTATATCGTTTCTTTTTATTATTATTTTTTTATTCACTTGATCTTTGTTTTTTTGTTTAAAGCACGTGCTTGTTGTAAACAATTTAAATTAATTTACTTTTTAATACTTAATAAAAGATTCAGTTGACAAAATTGCTTGACTAAGTTATGACGTTGCTTTTGTAAAACGTTTACAAAATGAAAAGAAACCCATTAATTTAAACATGAAATACGTTTGTTTGTTGGTTAATAAATAAACAACAATGAAATAAAAAAAATTAAAAACAAATAAAACAAAAACATAAAAGACAAATTACATTAAAAAGTGCATTAAAATTTACTACCGTAAAACACACACACACATAAATGTGTCAAAAGATACAAAATAAAGATAAGGAAATAAATTTTCAATAAAAATTTTAAAAGTTAAAAAGTGAATAATTTTTTCGTTTAATAATATTTTTCAACAAAAAAAAATTATATTTTAAAAATTTAAATAATGTTGCTGTTTAAAAAATTGTGTAAAATTAACCAGAACAGTAAAAGAACAGGTAAATTTAAAAACATATTTTGATTTTAATTAATTATTCAAAACTATGCTTCTATTAAGGCCATGATTGGAAAGTTTTAAAATACTTAACACTTGGAGAAATTATTGAAAAAAAATTTCTTTCACTTGCTTCAGTATTTGTTTACGAAGGAATTTATTTGACAAGTAAAGAATTTATTTAAACTCTTTTTTATCTAAAATTTTAAAACTTTGTTTAATTAGGGAATTTGTCGAAAGTCTATTAAGGGTTTAAACGATAAATAAAAGCAAGAGATTCCAACGAATCCTCTAGGAGGCCGTTTTAAGACCATAAAATATCCCTTAGGCCGAAGTTCATAGTCATTAGTCAACAGTTTGTAAACTAACATGATAACTATTGTTTGACTGTTAAGGGCTTTTGGTGCCTAAACTAATGGTAAACTAGGAGCTGTGAATTAAATATAATTGGCTTAACCATTGCCATTAGTTCACTAATGGCAGTAAATTTGGGCATTAATGACCCTTATAATATCAGCCAATTAGGAGCTCACTAGTTACTCTACAAGTTTTGCTGGACACTAGCTTATTGGCACTCAGCATATACACATACAATAGGGTCCAGACTCACTGTCATGAGTATGTAAATGGTAATATGTAAAATGGTAGCCACTATTTATCTAATACTTCATATTCACAGTGCATTGTTTAACTAAAAATTTTAATGTGGGTAAATAATGGTAACCCTATCAAATTTTAATATTGGTACATTGCTGTAGCATATTTAAAGGTTACACTGGATTAGCCATATAAAAATACATAAAACTCTCAAAGATTTGCTGTTGTCTAACTTATAGTTAACAAAATTATCAGAATTACTGTTTCCCAACTAACAACTAACCAAGGGCTTTTGGTGGTTTAACTAATGGTAAACTAAGAGCTGTAAATAAAATATCATTGTCTTAACCATTGCCATTAATTAACTTATGACAGTGTATTTAGGCATAAGCGGTTAATTAATTCGTTGGACTTGAAATTTTCTCTCTCTCAATGCATAAGGGTTTACATAAAATCAAAATCTTTAATTATTACAGATTCGTTAAAACTTTTTAGAGAAATTTTATTAGTTGATGGCTAACTAAAAGTCTCTTGAATTAGAAAATTATCAAAAACATTTCATGCAAAATTGTTCTATTAGTTAAGAATTAAAAAAAAATTTTAAATTTCTTACAACCCTAAAATATAATTATAATGAAGTTTTTTTTTAATTTAGACAAATTCAGAATTTTTAAAAAGAGAATTTAGTGAACGTTTTGTTTAAATAGAAAATCTACTAAATATTCTGTGAAAATAAAAAATTATCGAAAGTTTATACAAAGTTAGCTTTGACTAAAAACTTTGCGAAAAATTCCTAAAACTTAAAATTTTTTATAATTATAGATCTAATTAAAAAAAATTTTGAAAACGAAATTTACAAAAAAGAATATTTTTTTGTTTAAATTTTGTTTAAATTGAAAATTCATTGCCCATTTTTTTATTATTAATAATATTATTAAAAATTTACTATAAAACCATAACTTCTTGGAAATTTTCTACGAAAGAAATTTTTTTTTATACATTTCAATATATAAAAATTACTTATTTAATAATTTAAAAATTATGAAAAATTTTTTTAAAATCAAAAATTATTTATTTATTTACGAAAAAAAAAATTAAATATTTGCAAAAAAATTTGTATAAATTAAAAAAAACCAAAATTTATAAAAATATTTGTTTATCCAAAAATGTATTGAAAATCTTCTAAAAGTTAAAAAATTAATTAAATAATTTCTATAAATTAAAAATTCTTAAGAATTTAAAGAAATAAATAAAATTATTTATAGTTCTGATAACAATTAAATGCCCGTTAGTGTTATTTTGTATGTTTTGCACTCACTGTCTTTAATCATCACGATTTTTAATTACATCATAAATTCATACAATACGAATGTGACAGAACGTCTGTTAAAAGTTAATAAAAAACACGATTTAATCGATTTTCGATAATTAAATTAAGAATATCAATAAATACCTATAAACACTTATACGTACATACGCAAACACCTATACATGGAAGTTTGGTCTTAAAAAAATCCTCTTATTTGATTTGTTTTTCAACTTTTGTTGTCAAATCATTAAATATACTTACTTAATGTTACAAAACATTATGAGAGAAAATTTAAAGCCGATTAAATAAATTAAAGAATGCAAAGAATCTAAAAAGTGTTGAGATATCACCTGAGAAAGACCACACCAACACAAATTGACTAAAACATCATTAACAACAACAGCAGCATCACCAAGAAGAGTATTTATTTAAGGCGGTTATGTTGGAATCATCTCTAAGCAACAACAGCTATACATTAATACATACATTTGAACATATGTATAAACATATGTATTAGTTTTGCTAACGTACAAATAAACAAACAAACAATCGATGAAACGATCGATTGAAGCAATTTAATAAACTTCACATAATACAACTAAAGAATCAGCCAACAAACCAAGTAACCAGAAAAGGGTGTCGTTCTAAAAAGGCTTTAAGCGAATGCATTCATTTGCTAATTCAGAATTTTTTAAATACTCTACTAAAAGTACATTGAGAAATTTTTCTTGTCGCAAGCCTAATGCTATGGTCACATTAGTCAAATATTTTACGAACGAGACGTAACCACTTAATGTGTATTTTTCAATTCGTTTATTAATTTATATATTTATTTGATTTTTTTTTTTTACCAATGATTGTTTCGAAAAAACTCTTTTAAGGGCAGCGTAAAACAGTTCTGTGCTAAACGTATTTGTAACGCTTTTTAAGCAAATATTTTATTAATGTAACAGTAGTTTAAGTTTATTACGGAGAGAGAAATGAGAAACAATAATATATAAAAACTTGCCAATACTTTGAAATTCGTTTCGTTTTTGCATTTGTACATTTAAAATCATACATACAAATGTAAAAAAGATTTAATTTCTTTAACAAAGTTTTTCCATGTACATAAAAGTAAACGAAGGTGTAAAGTCTTGCAGTTTTAACTCTGATTTATAAAATTTTTTTTAAAATTGATTTATGAATTTTTTTGTAAATATTTTTATTTTATTTTTACAAATTTTCAAACAAGCTTAGGGTCTGTTTTTATATAAAACAAAAATACTTTTTATTTATTATATTTCAATGTACAATATTTCGCCACTCCGTTGTGTGGCATCGACAGGATATTATTATTGGTTCTTAAATTTGATATTTTAATTTAAAAAAATATAGTTTTTATTTGTGGAAAAAAAGAACAATTTATTCTTTTCAATTACTGCCAACTAAATCTTACAGACAGCGAAAACAACCTGTTGTCATCATTACATCTCTCACATTAGGAATGACTTGTGTTTATGATCACCGTCATTAATATCAAATAACCACAACTCAAATTATAATAAAATCTTTTAAACACAAGATCCGAGATCTGAAATAAAAATTACAGGAATTCCACAAAAAGTAAGAGTGTTTTTATGACGGCAATAACGCTTTCAATTAACACTTTACAGAAGTTATATTATAGTTATTAAAGAAATAACTTTCTTTTAAAGGGATTATTCTTATTGGAATGGTTAAATCTAATTAAAAAAAAAAACTCACACCGTTTTTATAATGATTTCTTAAGGATGGTGTAAAAGCTGATACATTTTCTTTCAGATTAGCCGCACAGATCACTTGATCGTTAGTGCTTTCACTAACAACTTTGCATTATGCATAACAATATCGTTAGGTTCTTCTTAAGAAACAGTTCATTACAGCTGGCTTATCCAAACTTTTTACTTCTTTGAAGTAGGGTGTTTGAAAAAAGAAGAGCAACCATCATGCAATTATGACCAATAAGTTAGATTGAAAATCGTTATTGGTGGCAAATACTCATAGTTTGATAATACAAAAAAAAAAAAAAACAGACAACAAAACAAACATTGTTGTTATTGTATTAAACATACAAAATTGGTATGTATATTGGCACGGACATGCCAATTCATGTCATTGTTAAAAAAGTGTGATTTAGTTTTTTTTGTTAGTTACAATGTAGGGTTACACTGAAAAATATAGAAAACGAAAACATATAAAAAAATTTTCTAATAAACAATTTACTACAAATAGAGAAATGTTTTAGAGCTATTTTCAAATAAAGATTTTTTTTTTTTAATTTCCGATTAATATAGAATCTTTCAGAGAAATTGTTTTTAAACTAAAAATATTTCAAAATTCTTTAGAAATGAAGACTTTCTAATTAGACCAATAAATTGTATTTTTAAATAATTTTTAAACGTTTTGTATTTATGTAAAGAAATAACCTTTAATTTATTTAATATAAGTATATAAAGGATTTATTTAAGTATTAACACTCTTTTATACTTTAAAGCTAAGAACTTTCTGAATACTAAACTGAATATATAAATTGTATCTTTATGCACTTTAAGCCGGCTTAAATTATGGCCACCGTACCCGCAATGTGTTCAAAAAAGGGGGTACGAAATTGTTTCTTTACGTGTTATTACAGGTGGATAAAAAAATTGGAAAGCACACGATTCCGATTATCGAATCCGATCCGACAATCGACCTACAACTAAAATGTTTATTTTTTATTTTTATTTTAGAAAACTGTACAAATGCACATTCATTCAATAATCTTTATAAAGTTATATGTATGGCTGTGCCGAATTTTATATAGCCTTTACCAACAACATCTAGGATATACATAACTTAAACACTCCTGTAAGAAAGAAGTCAAAAAGTTATCTGGGACTTAACTTAAAAGATTTTGGTATTTAAAGTTTAGGTAAAAAAATTAAAATCATACATTTATTTTTATATCTCAGTTTTGTAAATTTTAAATAATTGAAGACTTTTTTAAGCTTGTACTATGACATATCCTGCCAATCGATGGACATACGTGTAATAGATTTATGTCTGTACCGTCATCTTGTGGCATTACCAGACAGTGGTTTAACCACGAGTTAAATTATTATGCGTAAACCATCGCCCCTGTGTGAACTTGCAAGAAACACACAGGTAGCAACTTATCCACCCATTATGATTCTGGACAATAGAGTAGGCACCTTACTTAAGAGCTCGGGCTATCTAGGTTCCCTTTGCTGTCAGACCTACCTTTTATAAGGTAGAGCTTGATAAGGTCTAGCTGACCGAAGTCTGTCACTAGCACAAGCATCAGCCAGGACTCCGACCTTCTTTTGCACAAGCATGTGTTATTAGTAACACTCATAGAGATATGTATTCAACAACAAATTGACACTATATATACCTTTGTATGTAAGTATGTATTTACATGACCAAAAGGTATTTAAAGTCTTAGAATTTTTTTCAAGTTTCCCAAAAAGGCATATCTTAACACATATATAATAATTTTTGCGTAAACAAAAACAATTTTTTTGCTTATATCTCGAAAAATTTTTTTCTTTTGAAATTCTCCAAAAAACACATATATAATAATTTTTAAGTAAAAAAAAATAGGTAGTCGTCTTTTTTGGTTTATATCTCGGTTATTTATTAAACGATTTTACTGGGTTTCAATAGCAAACATTTCAGGATCGCTTGATACTACTAACGCGTCCGTACAACATCGGAGGGCTGAGAAAACTTGACGGATATACGGACAGACAGACAGACAGACGTACAGACGGACATGGCTCACTCGACATCCCTATCTATAAGGATTCAGAATATATATACTTTATGGGGTCGCAAATGAAAATTGTAAAAATTACAAAAAGAATGACAAACCTATATACACCCTTGTCACCTCTGGTGAAGGATATAATAAAAACATGCGAAACTCTGCATAAAACCCCTTGAATTAAAACAAAATAAGGATGAACATTTTTAATATTTTTATTTTTAATAAAGGTTTAATTTTAATAAACACATATATGTATAAATAATTTTTTTTAATTGTTATTTTATTAATTAATCGGCGACTACATTACACGATCTGCCTCCTATAATGGTTCATTGTTACCAACCGTTAATTGTCAGTTTTAAATTGGCTTGAATTTTGGGATATTCTCCGCCAAAAGAAGGGTTTTCATAGAAAAAATATTTTTTTTAGTTCATATATGTTAAACTTAAATTGGGGTTTCCAAAGAAACAAAACTATTTTATTACTAAAAAGTGTGAGTACTTGGGAGGGTAATCTATATAATTTTGGAATCCCCTTTCTGTCCACTATTCATGGGTGTACTTGAAAGGGTAATCTATTTTTGTTTAATATACAGATACTTTAAATTCCTGTTAATATTAATTTTGCGGTTTTGTTTTAAAACAGACTTTTATTCGATATTTTAGAAATTGTCTAACAAAGCTTCTAGGGATTAGCTGTTTTTGTTTCTACCACTAAAAAGATAAAAACATGATTCTATATAACATAGTCTGAGTTTAAAAAAGACAAAAATATAAATTGTTTAAATTGTTTTCTACATTGCTTATTTAAGAAAAATATATTTATGCCGATTCGGCAACACTGTTTGTATTTATTTTTCTCTTTAACTGTATATCTAGATTTTTCTCGAATTTATGTTACTGTCTCCCTTCATAATTTGTTATAATTATAAAAAAAAAAAGAAAAAAAAATGACAAGAGAAAATGTCACAACAATGATGAAACATAATGGGGGGTCGTTTTTATTTATATGACCCCAGATCAACTGATGATAACATGAACCTAAATTTAATTTATTGTCTACACCTATTTATTTAAAAATTCATTATATTAACACTTACATACATACATACGTACATACAAACACGAACATATTTAGTTCAATCTCGAGTTAATCTTAAAAAAAAATATTCAAATAAATTAAACAATAATTTAAATAAACATTTGTGATGCAAGAAGCCCAAATATGTGGAATAATTTAACGTGCGATTAGTAAATTGTTTAAAGCAGAAAAAGCATAAAATATGTTATTAATGACACTTTAAAGAATAATTTATTTATGTAAATTAACTTAATATGGAAGTGTGAAAGAAATTTAAAACTATCGCTATACATATGTACCTACAAACATACATACATATGTACATAATGAGATACATATATATTTAATAATTTCATTGACAGCATTTAAAATATTTTCGTTGTTTTTTTTTTTTTCTTTTTGTCTAAGTGTATGTGATAAAATTTTAATATATTATAATGGATTTTTTTCAGTTTGTTTTTATTTTTTTTTTGCTTTACCTGCCTACTACCAGCCATAATAATAATTATATTTGAAATACTACTAAACATTTAAGATTATTTGTTTTTGTTTTTGTAGGTTCGCACAACAACATAAAAATGTATTTTACTAAAACTATTATCATAAAATATTATGATAACTTTGAGCAGAGAACAGGTTGAAACAGTCCACCGGTACAGCATTTAATCGATACTTTGCATTAAATTTATTATAAAAACTTTGGTACATTTTTTGTATCCATTCAATTATAATTAATGAAAATAAAATATTTTCTTGATATTTTAATGATAATAACTAGTGGTACAAATTCGATTGCAATTCTTTAAATTTTTAATATTGACGTTGAAGACAAGTTTTAATTTTAAATCTGCTGTTAATCTATATATATAAAAGAGTAACGTTACTGACTG
>NDXZ01002877.1:301-21762 GCA_003055125.1 Paykullia maculata
CTCAGCCGGTTATTAATGAATCTTGCCAGTTTTTAATAACGATTTTCTCGAAAGTATTTCCAAAAGTTTGATACCACATATAACTCTGGCTGACCTATGGGAGCTACGAAAACATGATTTTAGCATACACACGGACAGACGGATAGACAGACGACTTCCCTATCTATAAGGATCCAGAATATATATACTTTATAGGGTCGCAAATAAATATTGTAGAAATTACAAACGGAATGACAAACCTATATATACCCTTACCACATGTGTGAAGGCTATAAAAAGTTGTCTGGAAATACTTTTTCAATGCCTTATATAAGAGATAAATATATAACGGCAAACCAACACAATATGCACACAAACACCAATCAAAACTTTAAAGCAAGTAAAAGGTTAAAGGAATAGAAAACAGCAACAAAAACGAAATATTAATAAAAGAAAATCAACAAATTGTTAGGACCAAAAGGAAAGACACGAATAAAAACAAATGGTATATGCACCTTTAAAATGGCGGCTTAGTGTATAAGAACAGTATAAATATTCATCGAAATAAGAAATAAAATACATACATATGTAAGTATTTTAACTTAACAAAATTTAAAAGATATACATATATAATATACTAATATTTTACAGTTATTTCATCAACTTACTGAATCACAAAACAAATAAAAGCTTCTCATTTTAACTGCATACATAGATATAAATAAGTACGTTTATACATACATACATAAATATAAGTTTTGTAAAAACCATTTTTTTAATAATAAAAAATAATACCAAAATTTTAACAAAAGCATGGCCGTTAGTTTTATATATTTATTTACGTATGTAGCTATGTATTCCATTTAAGAATAAATATGACTTATAGGTATTTATTGTTTTTCTTACTCATATTATTTTTTAGAATGTCAGTATAGGAACAAAACAAATTGCTGTTGTTAGTCTGATAAAAAAATATGACTACATTCTAAAGGGTCTTTCATTAAGCGCTTTATGTCTATAATTTTAAATAAAGCAAAGTGTGTTTAAGATATCATCAAATTTTTTTTCGTTAAAAAGCTGCAGCTTTTTTTGGTAGCGCGTATCCAAAGTTTGTATATGACGTATAAATCAGGTTGTATATGACCGATGGCTGTGGTTAAGAGATAGTCACAAGAAAAAGTTTAACTAGATCAAATTGCAAGATTTCAATGGCCAGTACAATTCACCTCTACGTTAGATGATCATGCGCTCAAATCGCTAGTGCAGGATTTCTTATGTGGCATGTGGTCGTTGGTGTCCACATTATCCAATGCAGGTCGAAAGAAATAAGTAGTCATTAACCTATAGCGCTTGCTGTTGACAGTGATGGCCTAGCAAACGCCGTTCTCAAAAAATATGGGCCGATGACGCCGCCAGCACAAAGTCCACTCCAAACAGTGAATTTTTAGGGATACGTTGGACCCTATTCGATCTAATGTCGATTGGTATCGTCTCAAATTCGACAATTTTATTTGTTGATGTACACATTCATCCAGAAATGGGCCTTATCGCTGAAGATGATTTTTTGATGAACGTTGCCTGAACGGATCACCCTTTTTGATAAAACAATATTATCATTTACACGTGTATTTTAGCGTTTTATCCATCAATGGTGATTTAGCAAAACAGATTTAATAAATGACAGCCAACTCGACAGATGTAGGCCGCTATCAACTGTCAAACTTCGAAAGTAACAATTGGAAGACCCTTTATATTCATATGTATGTATGGATATATGTACATATACAAATATTTTTTGTTTTATTTTTTGCCATTTGTATGTACTTATGGCATATACATATGTCTATAAATAATTTACTCTTTTTTGTTTAACACATGAACAACAGGCAGCCACAACCACAACTCTTGACTAAAAATGTTATATAGTATTAAAAAATAGAGTTTTCTTTTAAAACAATATTAACTTATTTCAGTTATAGCAAAGAGCTTTTAAAAGTGAAAAGTATTAAAGGGAGCCGTAAATAACTTGAAACTTTTTGATTTGAAAACATACTTAATATTAAAAATAGTTAAAGATTAAAAAAAGATTGTAAAAAAATATAATAATATGGGTTGTTGTGCATCTAAAAATTTAGATAAGAAAAAATCATGGAGTCCTTCGGACACAAATAATGGAGTAGGTGTTAAAAAAGTTGAAAAAATATTTTTTAAATAATCAACGAGTTAATTTATGAAATTTCTAAAAAAAAACTTTTATATAACTTCACAATTCAAAAGAAAACTGAAGTGTTAAGGTGCTTTTGTAATAATAAATATTTTTTTAATGAAAGTAGAAAGAATATGGTTAAAAGTTAAAACATTAGACGTGTACGTATCTATAAATATGGTAAACAATATTGCCAGTTTAGCCTATTAAAAATCAAAAAGATATTGCTTTTTCACATATTTTTATATGTTTATCATTAGTATTAATAACAACTTATTTTTAGTATTACATAATATTAAAAATAAAACTAATTATAAATTTAAAAAAAATGTATCTTAACATTATTATTTAATTGTGATATTTGAATGAACCAAAAAAGTTCATTTAAGAATAAAAACAAACGAAAATATGTTGTTAGATTTAAAATTGAATGTGCAATTTTCATAATACGGCAACTCTTAATACACATTATGAAGCACGTACAGCAAGGGTATTCAATGAACAATAAATATTTCAATGTGTGTTAGTTAAGTCATTGATTTAATTTATTTCCATATAACATTTTAATATTGTAGAGCAGTTTTACAAAAAAAATTGAAAAATGTTAAACATAATTCGATGTTTTTGCCTTGTTGTTTTTATACATATACTTTTAGATTTGTTGTAAAACATTTAAAACAAATTAGTTTCATATTGCAATTCAAGCATTTATTATACAGTCTTTTATAAATTTTTAAAGGTTTATAACACAAAATTTTCATACAAATATATATGTTTATCATTAGTATTAATAACAACTTATTTTTAGTATTACATAATATTAAAAATAAAACTAATTATAAATTTAAAAAAAATTTATCTTAACATTATTATTTAATTGTGATATTTGAATGAACCAATTTTATATATAAAATTATAAAAAAAAATACTTCAGGTAATAAAAAAATTTTTCTTTACTAATTTTTTTTTTTTTTTTATAAAACCTCTTTAAGAGTACAACTTCTACAATAATTGCCCAACCCAGTGATGATTCGGCTACAGGCACCTTTCGCAAGAAAAACTATGCAACAATTCTAAATCAGACTAATACAACAACATCAACAACTACCACGACAGAAAGTTGTGAAGAAAAGTAGCCGACAGACCAAATAAATTTTAGCCTTAAGTTTTAATTATTTTTTTAATGTAATAAAAAATAAAATAAATATGCATTATGTCTAAATCCAATTTATTGTACGAATATTTATACGATTTTTTAATTTAACGCCAAATTAAATGTTCACTGTAGATAAATAAAAAAAATGTTTATTTTAATTTGTTGTTGTTTGGTTAAAAACATGAATCCATGTTAAATAAAAGTAAATACAAAACTATGATGCCAATTAATTTTTTTTATTGGATGTGATTAAGAAAAGTTTGTAGTGTAATTAGTAAGAACATTTTTTTTTATAATATCATTAGAACGAAAATTGTCACATTTTGTGTTTACTTTTTCTTAAGAGCCAACGAAAAGATTAGTTCTCTTTTAAGCTTCTCTAAAAATTAAACAATAATTTTACTTAAATTAAGTTTTTTCTTTTAAAGAAAAAACAAAGACAGACAAAAAAATTGTAAATGATTATACAACACAAATAATACTTGGGATCTCAATCTCATGATCATCATATTTTTAGTTGAGTCAAAGTCGTTGTATGCTAAAGACGATTTTAATTATAATCAATTGAATAAAAAGTACAAAACAAAAAATAATTAATTCAATTAAACAGAAAAAAATGTTTTTCATCCTAAAATTAATAATTGTATTTAAAATCTATGTCACTATACATAAATGTAAAGCATATGTACTCCAAACTACGCAGCAGCAGCAATATGAAAATCTGAACAACGAATTGCCCCAGTTGGGATTTACTAATCCTTCTTCGTTGTATATAGACAATATGGTACAACCTGCTGAGATACGAGAGCCTTCGTCCATGCAAGAAATAATCAACTATGTAGGTGCCGATAAACTTAGCGAAACTGCTGTGATGCCAGAGTTACCGAGAAATCAACAACAAACTTTGACCTATACGGAACTGTCTAAATTATTGGCTTTTTGGCAATGGGCTAAAGAACAAAATTTCTATGAAATGCAAACCGATCAGGCGGCAACAAATGTAACTTTGTAACAGTAGAATAAATAAAAGATAAAGGAAACTAAACTAATAAATTATAAATTAGTTTAAATATATGTAAATGTTATACATAAGAAAATTTGTAAATTTTAAAATTCTAATTACTCTACTTATGACTTTTCTTATTTAAAAATCTTTTACATTTTCCGTATCCATTATTGGGTTCCATTAAATGAGTTTTTTATTTGTATTTTAACGCTGAAATGTTGCCGAACATATGAATAAATATATACGTACATATACAGATAATGTAAAGAAAAATGATTAAAATAATAATTATAATATTAAGTATAATTTTTTAACTGATAACAGCAGTAAAAAAATACCACATGCGTTAAAAAAAGCTGTACAAAAAATATTTGTATACAAACAAACAAATTTTATTTGAATTTGACACATATTTGTTTAGGTTTTTTTTTTATTTGTTACCTTAATTGAACAAAGGCGTATCTAACTTTAAAAACAATTTGCAAGAAGAGACAAAAACAAGTAAGAGCGCTATATTCGGCTGTGCCAAATCTTATGTACCCTTCACTACGTGTATTTATGTATGTATGTATGTATGAATGTGTGTTTACATGTACATCGTCTCCATATTAACATACTTATTTTTATTTTGACAGATTGCAGTCGGCAGCCTGCTGTCGTTTATGTGTTTAATGTCTGCCTGGCCACTTGCTTTAAAACAACAAAAATGACAACTGAATTATAAGATAAAACAAGGCGTTGTAATTACATAAATTACAAAAACCATAAAAACTAAATAATTGTAAAAATTATAAGTCATCATAATTGGTTTATTATACTAATTTTAATAAGCAAATACCATAAAAATTGTAGAATTATAAAATAATATACTTTCCATTATATAAATAGAAAAATTAACTTTATATTGTTTTTATTTTATAAACAATCTTTTTTTTTCAATAATAAATAATCGTTATAATATTCATTGTCTTTTTAAATTGTCAATTTTTCTATTTATGTACTCAGATTGTAATAGAATTTTTTGCATAAATCTCAAATTTTAAAAGATCATAAATTGCAAAAAGTTTATTCTTTTTTTTTTTGATCGCCCTTTTAAAATTGTATAATAATTTAATAGATAGAGTACAAAAAAGTCTGTCAAGTAATATTTAATTAAATAATAAAAGACAATATCACGCGTAATAAGGCAATTCACAGAGCAATACACATGAATATTAATTTGCTTTTCATACATTTCACCATTAGTGACGAGGGTAGTAGTTTAGTTTATCATTCTGTTGGTAACTTTTACAAAATTTATTTGCATACACACATATGTATTAGGAATCCCTTTGAGTAGTGGAATAAACTTAACGATGCCCATCTTGAGCATTGGTGTGTTGCTTGAAATTAATTTTACGAAGCCCCCAAAAGAAAATTTTGCTATTAAAGATCATTAAAATTGGTTTTTAATTGACTGAGAAAAAATTGAATAATTTTTATCAAAAACCAATATCCGTTTTTAAAAAACTTGCAAATCGTTTAGTACAATTGAACTGGGTGCAAAAACTTTATGAAAACAATTTAATTTGATAAAAGCAATACAGTTTTTCAAGGCCTTTATACACAGCTAAATAAAGCATCCACCAAACTTATTTTATTTTATTTGTGGTCCGAAAAACTGAAAACAAGTTTTTTTTCTAACTGGAGCAGAAAACTTATTTGAATCAGTTTTTTTTCAAAACAAACTGTGATATGCCTAATTATGATCTGTATAATTTGTTTCAAAGATAAATAATTAAATGTTTATGCCGATCATAAAAGGCCTAAAAATATAGTTTATGTCATATCTATATAGGTAATATAACTTATAGAAAGAATATAAAATAGATTTAAAGGAACGTCTTTCTAAAAGACAGCCATAAAAATATATATGAGGGGTTGGGTGTTGTCTAAAAATAATGCTGTCAAATAAATAAAATCACACTGTTACAAACACATACAATATTTTAAATAACTATTGTAAAGGTCTGTTAAATTAAGATGCTGCTCTAGCAAAAACTCTTCTTAAGAGTATTTTGTACCATATGTATATGTATACAACTAAACATAAGTGAAAGGTGTCGGAAATGTTGTACTAACAGTTCCGAATTAAACGAATTTGTTAAAGGAAGTAAAAATTTATTTTAATAATAAAACATGAATTTAAATAAAATACTCATTATAACTTTAATCCAACTGACCTTGAAAGGTTTCGCCCTAACACTTGTCATAAACAGTACCGTTATTATGGATTTGTGGTCTCGTAACATAGATTGGGCTGAGCTGGTGGATAATGGACCCAAAGAGTTTACCATACAAAATGAAAAAATAATCGTTAAATTGGAACATCAGTTGATTAAGGATAGTTCTCGTTTAGCTAAGGATAACAATGATGTTGAGGTGTTTCGTGAAAGTAAAGAGAACAGTAAAGAGCATAGCATATCAGAGGTGATATACAGAGGCAATAGCTGGGAGATAATCATAAAGAATCCGAAATTAAATTCGTGCTTTTAAAGTAAATTATAACACATTTATAACATTTTAACAATAAAAATTAAAAACTTTTTTATTCTTAATAATACTTTTTAAATATTACTTTTTTTCTCTAAATTCTTTTTAATTTTGTGGTAATTGATAATTTGTTGTTTGTATTTTGTTCGTATTCCTCGGGGATTATATCCATGCTGCCCCTATAATTAATTTCTACTGGAGTCTCCATTTTAGTTTGATTGGATATTTCTTCTTTGGCGGAGATTTCACTTAATTCTGTAGAGTTGGTATAAGATTTAGTTAGACCGGGTCCACCATTATTCTCCTCTTCCACAAAACTGGGTGTTCTCGAATTGCTGTTGCCAATTTCGGAGCTGGTAGCAGTAATCACTACTAAAGGCATTTGTTTTTTGCGTATACGTTTAGCAATGGGTGGCACAAATAAGTCATACTTGATTGAGGTGCGACTGGCATCAGTGTAAAGCGCGTCATTTAAATCCAAGCCTAATTTTTCATAAATCCAAGAGAACACTATGCCCAATATGAAAGTTATAAGAAAACCAATTGTAGCATACCACATGTAAGATATACGATACAAGTAAAAGTAATGAGGTTCTTCTTCGGCTGTGACGGCCCTTATGGTGGTGGTAAAGATTTCAGTTACCAAACTTGTAGGTGTAGCAGGACAGCTGTCGGTATCCAAGGGCAGCAAGGGTATTGGAGGTTTTGGTTGGCCGAATCCGATCCAGAAGGAAATAACTAAACCTATGGTTAAACTAGTGATGGCACCCTTTTGATTGGCTCTCTGGATATACATGCCTAAAGTAAACAGGCCCAATAAAGGACCTCCCACTATGCCAAATATGGATAGAGCTGCTTGCAAGAGGCCACCAATAGAGCCTGCCATAAAGGCTATACCTAAACAGACAACTCCATACACCAGATTCAATACTTTGGAGTAAAACGTAGTGCGAGCATCACTTAGATCTTTCTTTTGACGATAAGCCACCAAAGGTTTGATGTAGTCTTCCATAGTTACGGTCGATAAAGAGGATATAGCTGATGATATGGATGACAAACTGCCGGAGAATATGCCCGAAACAAAGAGACCCGATAAACCAGGTATATGACCCATAGTGTCCACAACAAATAAAGGCATAAGTTGATCCCGGGAATTAATGCGTCCCTCCAATAAAGGATCGCAGCCTTTGTAGTAATAGAACATACACAAACCCGAGAAACAAGTTGTCAAACTCAAAACGATTGTAATCGGCAAACTCCACCATAAAGAATTAGCTGACGCCTTCAGCGACTTTACAGACAACAATCTTTGCACTTGCACCTGGTTAACACCATACAGCGATATATATACACCTAAACCTCCTATGATTTGGGTAAAGAACGTGTGCCTGTGCGTAGGATCAACACTAAAATTTAAAAATTCTAATCGTCCGCCTTCACGAGCTGTTTCCCAAATCTCACCTAAGCCGCCAGCCTTAATGCCAGCACTCACAATTACAGCTAACACCGAGGCCACCATAAGCACCGATTGAAATATATCTGTGACCAGAACAGCCTTCATCCCTCCCAGGGAAGAATAAAAGGTGCACACCAAACCCACTATTAAAATGGAAAACACAATATTTAAACCAGTGACAGCTTCCAAAGCCAAGGCAGGAGCATACAGCACAATGCCCATGTACAAAGCAGTTTGTACAGAAAACGCTAAGGAGGCATAAAGACGGGTGGCATAGCCAAATCTTTGCTCCAAATATTCATAAACACTAGCAGTTTTGAGGCGATAGAATACCGGCAATATCAAGTAGGCGGCAAAGGGTGTAGCCAAAATGTACGATATATTGATGACTACGAATTGGGTGCCATATTGATAATTTTCTGCAGAAACTCCCAAAATAGTAACGGCTGACATTAAACTAGCGGTTAAGCTAAAGGCCACAGGCGTTATGCCCATGCTACGATCCGCTAGTAAATATTCTCTGGTGGTCTTTTGTTTGCCACCCGTTAGACGATAGTAGACCCCAATACATGCCGATATAAGGAGAACAATGCCAAGAATTGTATAATCCCAGGGGCCAAACTGAGCCATGTTGTAGTAGTTCTGCTATGGGGTTATTTTAAATAATTTTACTTGATTAGTTAGGGTATTAGGTCCAGAGCCAACAATGTTTAAAATTTTAAAAAAGTTAGTTTGACATGATGACACGTGCCACTCCACTGGAGCAGAAAACTGTAGTTGAAGATTTAAAGAATTTACAAAAATTGTAATTTTAACTTTTAAAACTTAGACGTGGCATAATTAGAGCTTTAATCCAACTTTTTGTTTACTTTTCAAGTGTTTTGTAATAAAATAAAAATCATAATAAAAAGCATAAGAAACCCAAGATACGTATTGCCAGAAACAAACAAATAATAATTGAAGGCAAGACGCATATTCTTCGTCGAATCGACGAATACTTTAAATTCATTTTTATATTAATTGGCTGTTACTTTATAAAATTCTCTAATTTTTGTAGGTAACAAAATTCACAAAAATTTACTTGGAAAATATTTCACAAAGACAACACAGATCAAGACTAAATTTGTTGAAAATTGGAATATAAAATAGAAAGAAAGGAAGCCACCAATCACAATTGAATTTTCATTAATAAAAACATTTATTTTTATTTTGGCAATAAACTAAAGTTAAGGGACATTTTCAGAACACTAATAATACACACCCATTTAAAGAAATCATATAAATAAATTAACTATTTAGTTTTCTAAAAACCAATTTTGCTATCTTATCCTTCGCAAAATCTCTAAAAGAAACAGTATAAATTTTTATTAAATTAACTTTTTACTTTTCTAAAAACAAATTTCGTTATCTAATCCTTTGCAAAATCTTTGTGATAAAAAATTAACTTTTAATTTTAAATTTAAAGCATATAAACAATTGATTAAAAACATAAAACAATAATTTTTATGTCTAAGAAAAATTCGATTAAAATAAAAAATTTTAATTTCATTTCAATAATTTATTATTAATCGGAAGCGAAAAACTGATTTCATACTATTATCACAGATGGGAAAACGAAATTTTTCAAATGGTGTTACGCTTTGCAACCTTTTTAGTCAAATAATAAATTAGTATAAGAAAAACAGGGAATGTGATGATAAATACTAATAATCTGTGAGACAAAAACTTCAGTTTGCCAATTTAAATTATTCAGTTGACAACGATAGTAGTCACATTCACGAATTGTACATAATTAAAAATTAGGTTTATCCTTATTTGGCATTTAAGAGAAGCTCAAACGCAATTCTTTTATTTTTGTGTAGAACAAAATCTATAAAAACGTTTGTGTAACAGCTGACAGTTAGTAAAATAAAGCATGTACTTGCAAAACTTAAGAAAAAAAAATAAAGTACAGAAACCCGAATATCAAATAACACTTTAGAAAAATATATTAAAAAACTTTTTCAATTCCAAATGCTATTTTAATTTATTCACTGTTCAATGCAATTAATTATGCTTGTACTTCCCTTTAAAGTTTTTCTTTTATTACTTTTTTCTCACAGATTTTTATTATTATTACAAAACATTTGTTATTAAAAGTTCTTTTATTTTTTTATACAAACTGATCGGAACGAAATTCAACCTGTTAGTTAAGTTGTTAACGTTTAAATGTGTAATTGAACAAGTGTTTTTATTTTTCTAAATTTTGAAGTAGAATTTTGCTCAAAACAAACTTAATTGAAATTTTATCTTTTGATACAAACACACTTCTCAAATCGTACAATAATAGAAATTATAAAAGAAATATAAAGCACACAAATGAGTTGATCATAAGATTATTATTTAAACGTATTTTATACATTAAGGGGAGTTTAATCTTTATGACATTTTATAGTTTTCAAATACAACAACTGTTAAATGAAATTATTGTGCAAGGTTTTTAATTTAAAATTTACTTTAATTATGGTTATGGCACTAAAAAAATATTGGCCGTAAACTGTTACACACAAGTGCCTAATAATTAATAATAAAAAGTTATATCAGTTTCGATGCTGGACTTTTAAAAATGCTGTTCCAGGTATAAAAGAATCGGGTGCTAGTTTAAAAAAACCTTTTGCATTGCGCTATCGACAATTAATAGTATTAGCGTTAATAAAATAAATATTGTATTAACAGATTGTTAAAAAGCGCCATATAAATAACAAACAAATTAATAAGCTGATGCAAGAGGAAGTGTTATATTTTATGCGTTTATACTCGATAAATTTAGACGTTTATTTTTGCTATGAACCAAAATGCTGAAGTTGTTTTTAATAAAAGTTTTGATATTTAAGTTCCAAAGGGAATTTTTAAGATTTAAATACTTTTTTAATTTATTTTCCATGTTCGAAATTTTTCGAATTTCAAATAATTGATTTTTCTTTCACAAGCTAAAATTTTACTGTCTAAATTTTTCCATTGTTTTTTTTTAATGTAAATGTTTTAATAATTAAATAAAATAATTAAAGTTTTTTTCAATTTTCAAAAATATGCTTGACTTTTAATTAAAATTTAAAATCAATATTTTAGTTGTTACAAATTTTATCTTAAACAGCAAAGAAAATCTAAAATTTTGAATTTAAAATAAATCAATTTTTTATTCTTTTAAAATATCTAGTCTACATTTGCGACCCCAAAAAGAATATATATACTGGATCCCAATATATAGAAAAGTCGATTTAGCCATGTTCATGACTAATTGGCCTAAAATCCACAAAGATATGGGCGAAAAACTACATGAAAATAATTTATATCATAAAAAAATCAAGTTTTCTTTTTATCTTTTCGAACATGTAAATACACACATACATACGTAAATACACTTCTTATTACACACCTACACGTGATGAAAGGTAAGTATATAAGATTTATAACATTCTTCATGTATTTGTGTTTAGAAATTTTTAAAGATAAAAAGTGATTACAGCTTTGAAAAGCGGCGCAGCACTTTACACATAATGTTATGCTTTTGTATTTTTTCTATTTAATGTTATTCAAGATTACAAATTTAAACATTAATTTTTTAATGTTAGATATTTAAAAAAATATAAACCATATGTAGGTATATTTTAATATTAAAATAAAAAATATATTTTAAAAAAGTTTTGCCAATCTCAATATTTGTATGGTATAAAAACTGAGTTTAATTTTGAATTTCTTTTTAATTTAAGATTTACGTTTTAATGTGTTGCAAATTAAAAAAAATAACACATCTTTTTAAAACAAATTTTGTGATTAAATTACATATAAACAATGGAAATACAAACATTATAGAAAACAATAATAATCAGATAACAAAAAAGAATACATAAAAAATACCGCGTTTAAGAAAAATAATAGTATAAAATTGTTTCTCTCCTTTTTAATCTTTGTAACAAACATACAAAAGAAATAAAAACAATTTTCGCAAGGGAGTTAATAATTTTATCATCTTCACCTGCAAAATACTACAGACTACATATAACAGATAAGGTAGGGGTAAAATTGGAGGAAAAGCAAATAATTGAATTAAATCACATATAAAATAATTTTCCTTTTAAACTTTTGCTTTTATCGAAAGTTTTGCTTTTGTTTTCATCCTTTTAACACACGCTTAACTTAACCTAATTAGTACCCAACTGCTTACATCTCAGCTATTTATGGAGCAATTTAGACCAGTTTTGGCAAATATTAACCCCTATCGTGAATAAAATGTGAAATTTTTTCGCATAAAATTTTGTTCCCCAGACAAAACAAAGTGAACAAACTAATACAAAAATACAGGGGAATAATTATTCACGATTGCAATTTTGGGAAAGGGGAAAAAAATTTGAGGGAAAATTTATTCACGATAGGGGTGATTATATCAAAATAGTCGGTTTAAGCATAATAAAGTTTAACAAGAAGTTAAAAACGTACATTTTTTTTCGTATACTCGTGCCCAGTGTTGCCAGTTTTTTTTTTGAGCTTCCTCGCCAAATAGGCAAAGAAATATCGCAAAAAATCGCCAATATGTACAAATATACAAATTTAATTAAAAAAATGTTTTTTTTTTTTGTTTTTTCATTAAAAATAACATAAAAAATAAAACAACATAAGACATTTTGATACTATCAAATATCGCCAAATTACCCCAAAAATCGCCAATATATAAATACGTTTTATATACAATTTTATTTAAAAAATATTATATGTATTTTCTTTTTTGAAAATTACATAAAATACATAAAAAATATGTCATATGTATTACATACATAAAAACTAACATTGTTCACAACAATTAAAAAATAAAATGTTAAATTAAATTTAAGGTACTTTATAATATAAAACAAGTAAGAGCCAAATGGTCCAAATGGTATAATTTCTTTCAAATATATTTGTAGTTTATTTCAAAGTTGCAAAACAATAATAATAAAAACAAATAATTTTTTTGTGGAAAAAAAACGAGGCAGTCATCTTTTTTGCCCATATATCAGCCGGTTATTGATTTTCCCGAAAGCATTTCCAAAAGGTTGATACTACATACAACCCTGGGTGACCTATAGAAGCTACGAAAACTTGATTTGAACCAACACACGGATATACGGACAAACGTACATGGCTAAATCAATTTCTCTGTCTATAAGGATCCAGAATATATACTTTATAGGGTCGCAAATAAATATTGTAGAAATTACAAACGGAATGACAAACCTGTATATATATATACCCTTACCACATGTTTGAAAGGTTTAAAAATACTTTAAAGAACAAAAATGTTAACCGTGAGATCAAAAGTGTGAATTTAAATTCTAATTAATAAACATATTATATGTTTAATTACACAAATCAGTAATTGAATCGAAACTTGCAGTTTCTTCATTTTCGATGTCAATACTGCTTTTGAATTAAATCTTTGAATCTTGTCTTCAGTTGATGTTACAAACAGATTTAAAAAAATTTTGTTAAAATTATTTACAAAATATCGCCATTCTAAAATTTACATCGCCATAAACGATTTTATATCGCCACGTTTGGCGAGAAATCGCCATATCTGACCGCACTGCTCGTGCCTCCTATTTCTGCACGGCAGCTATCGTGTCGTATTGTTATAATTTTGAAAAACTATAAAACATTTTAAACAGACACATTTTGTTTATTTTTTTAATAAAATAGGTACGACATGATAAAATACCTTAAGTTCACCAATTGTTTTCGTTTTTTTTTTATTGGGACATGATTTTTTTTAAATAATTTTCAAAAAGGGGTGAAGTTTTTACAAATTTTATTAACTTTATCTAAGTCATTTTTAGATTTAGATAAAATTCTGATATTGTTTAATTGACACAAATATAAAAAACTAGACCTTTAAAATCTCCTGAAGATGTATTTTTGGCATTTGTTTATACCTGCCACATTAATAGTTATTTCAAGTTAAAGTTTTTACAAAAACATGAATTTTAATTTGGTTTTTATTTTTTACAAGTTTCTGACTTACCGTTACTTGATACCATCCAAATTTACTAGGTGTTAGTGTTCGAGACTGGCCAAACTTGCCTCTTGGTATGGGAGAACCTTTTCTGCGTGAATTACGACGATCTTCATACTGAAAACATCAACAAAACAACACTTAAAAAACTGCAAAAAACAATATTTTACACCAACAACTTACCATGCTATTAGACAGTAAACCATCCATATCTTCATCATCTTCCAGCCGACTGCGTACGGCCATTTCAGCCAGACGTGATTTAATAGCGCCTTTATTTGGAAACGCCGAAGTCTTAAAACTAACTCTTCTGGTTGTATTACGTTCTTTTTTACGGCCACCATTGTCTCTATCATCGTGGTCTGTAAAGAACAAATATTTTTTCCGTAATAATTTATTTCACAACCCATAAAAATTGTCAATACCCACCATTTTGATAGTCATTCAAGGTCTGAAAACGTGAACCACTGCTGCCACTATTGTATTGTTGGCGTTGTCCTCCTCTGGGTTTTGGCATGGTTTATGTATTTTCTTAATTGTTTCTTTAAACTAAAATTTTATAATTTTATCTCAATACGAGAAAAAAGACCTTTAAAATTGTTGGAAATTTTTTTGGTGTCTTCCTCTTTTTTCAAAGCGCGTGCATGTGTGCGTTGTTGTTATGTGTGTAAGCTGTCAGTCCAACAGTGTTGTATTAGAGAGTATTAAACGCACAGTGCTGTATTTAGTGGCATACTAACTGACAATTTTTTAGCTACTTATTTTATGTTTAACAAAATTTAGTCAATAGATTCTATGGTTTTAAAATTGTGAATAAATTTCTATTTAAGTACATACATAATTTTTAAACATTAACTTCGTAATTTTCTGTCTTAATATAATATTTTGTAATATACTATTAATAAAATGTGCGACAATTATAGGTTTAAATAACTTCGAATTTCTAACTTGCAATTAGTTTTAAAACAGTAACATGTTTTAAAACTAATTGCAAACTAAAAGCATAAATTCAACAAAATCTCTACCCAATACTGAATTATATTTATATTATTGTTCTTGTTGTATATATATAATAATACTAATTGAATAAAATTTGCAACATATTATATGGCAGCACTGCCAGTTAGTAACAGGTTATTCGCGGCTTCTCTTTGGTATAGACGCATGTATGCGTGAATTTATGCTTTTCGATAGTTTTTTTCAATGTTAACGGTACGCGGTGCATTTGCTTTGTAAAAAAATTATTTTAAGGAATAAAAGTGCAAGTTACAATACAAAATAGGTACCTATATAATGCAAAATTAAAAAATTAAGTGATGTAATGTTAAGTGAATGCAAAATTAATAAGCCTAAATAAAGTTTTAAATGATAGTGTAAAAATAATATTGTTGAAAAAGACAATGTAGGTATTTTGCTTCATTATAATTATAAGTGTTGCCAGTTGGCCATGTTTGTGTAAAGTGTATACTGTATTAAAAAAATGTTAAAATATTCCTAATATGAAAAAGAAATAATTTTAAAAATCATATTTTATTTATATTATATATTAACCAATATGGAGATCAACAATTTTTGAAGACGAATTTATACTAGGTAAGCTTGACAGCCCAGCTGATCGTTTATTGCTGCCACATTTTATGTTCAATTCTATAAAAACAAGCAAGGGTGCTGTATCCGGCTGTGCCGAATCTTTTTATACATATGTACATACAGTGAACTCGCAGTAATGTGAACTACTAAAAACCAAGGTAGTTCACATTGTCGAATTTGTTCTCATTTACGATTGTAAAAATTTCTAGCGCCATATTGTGTTTTTTTGCTTAAGAAAGTCGAGAAAGTATTTAAACTCTTAATATTTGGACCATTACATATAATTTATTGCAAACTTAACGATTTTTTATATCAAATTCACTTTTTATATTAAATATTTACATTAAAAAAATAAAATTTAATAATAAATAAGTAAATAAATATTTTAGGTAAGGTTATTATTTTTTGAGTTTTGTTTTTGTTCTAATAACTTTTTAATTGCTGCATCCTTTAATTTTTTGAGAACTTTTATATCTTTCGATCAATTCAGACTCGGCCCAGTGCTTTATTAAAAATTTCGACAGCTTTCTTTGGTTTTATTTTGTCCATCATTGGAAGTTATGTGTTGTTAACAAACTTAGAAGTTTTATTCTTCTTGTTTCGTATCAAACAAGTGGTAGATTTCCCAACATTATATTTTACACTTAGTGCTGTAACACTTGATCCTTTTTTCAAAAGTTGCAGAATTTCATATTTTTCATTGATGGTTAAAAACTTTCGGTTATTCTTAGGCATCTTTGTTAAGATACAGGTATGACGAATAAAAATTAAGTTCAAGTGTTTTCTATGCGTAACGAAAAACTGACCTTCATTAACAAAACTCAAAATATGTATGCATGTATTGTTTTCATTTATTATTCAATCAGGGGACTTCCAACATTAGAAAATAAACAAAAATTGCCAAAATTTTTGCTCAATATTTAGAGCCATTAAAGTTTGTTTACTATTTAGAGCGTTAATATAAAAAAATAGGTGTTCACATTACTGGATAGTTCATTATATTTGAAGTTCACATTACCGCGAGTTCACTGTATATCTTTTAGTAATGTACCCATAGAACGCAATGTCAAAAGTAAATTTTTAGTTAACAATAGCCGTATCACATGATTTTTGTTGTTTTTCCTAACTTTTTTTTTTAGTAATTTATAGGTATCTTTATAAAAACTGTGATTTAATTGTAAATGCAAAAGCACATACCTACAAAAGTTATAAAGAACTTTAGGAAGTTTGATTCTATTAATGGCACTAAATACTTTTGTAAATATTTTACGCCGAACAAATAGATGTAGATAGATATTATTTTTAAAATATAGTATAATACAATGTAATGGCAAGATTAAAGTCGATAGAATTGATGATGTATCATAAAATATATTTTCTTTGTATGTGGAGTGACCCGCCCCTTCTTTGATACGATCAATTATTGCTTAAAAAAGAATACTGTGAGTCGATAGGATTTCTAGTGTTCGAGATAGGTATACATATTACTAAATGTATTTCATTTAATATACTTGTTTATATGGGAGGTGCCAGACACTTACTCCGATCTAACCCATTTTTTAAAATATAACAATTTAGAAAAGTGACTTGCACCCGCTTTGAAAACGATAGCGTTAACAGTTTTTGAGATGTAAAATTAAATATACCTATCGAGGTCAAAAGTTAGATATATGCCAATTTTGCAATGTACAATATATAAAAAAAAATTTATGAAAATCGTTAGCTTTCAACATTATTTTACAATAAATGCAGATTTAATTATTTTAATAAAAAGAACATTAAAAAAAATTGGAAATCAACCCCAGTTTCTCCTTTGGGTCATGAATAATAACGTTTTTTAGTTTCAGTTTTTTCCAAATATTAAACTCAGTCTGAATTCACTCATTATTTCTGAAAAATAATTTTGTTCGGACAAATCATTTTTTTTTTATTGAGATTCAAACTTAATATAAAAAAAAAATTTGTCCGATCAAAATTTTTGTTCAGACACAATGAGTGAGTTTAGCCTTACTGTTTAAACAGTTTACTTTATTTGATTTTACTGATCAACGTCACCAGTCATGGGTTAATTACTGGCCCCCAGCAAAAATTTGCGTTTTTTCTTAGCTTCCATTTAGTTTATCAATAATGTTTCTTTGCTTCTGTTAGTTTTATTACCTCTGTTTGCTAAATAGATTAATTATAATTTTATTAATATGTTTTTTATATAT
The DNA here is from genome assembly GCA_003055125.1 of Paykullia maculata. Classification (NCBI taxonomy): domain Eukaryota; kingdom Metazoa; phylum Arthropoda; class Insecta; order Diptera; family Rhinophoridae; genus Paykullia; species Paykullia maculata. The sequence continues at coordinate 18,462 of NDXZ01002877.1, forward strand.
GCACATATGGATGGATGTGTGTGTATATTTTGTTGATTTTCACACATCATTTATAATAATTAAAAATAATTAAATGATGCAAGTTCTTTGTTTTTCTTTCTGCTCTATAATTGATATTGATAAATGATTACCTTTTCTAGCCAATACAATGAATTTAATTTTAATTGGAAAACAAATTTGTTACTTGTCAAGCCTTACCTTATTTTGCAGTCTTACCGTTAAAAAAGGTGTTTTTATGATAAAACGTTAATGCATTTTGTATTGCAATTATTGAAATTAATTGATTATTCCTTAAAGCATGTAGTTAAAAGTTAGTTATACTAAAAGTTTAATTGAATAAAACTTAACAATAATCTATGATTTTTAGTAGGCATTTATGAACAGCCTAAACTTTAGCGCATCTTAAAATATTCATTATTGGAAAAATACAACCGGTTAAAAATCTATTTAAAAAAAAATATTACAGCGAAATTACCCTTTCCTGCTTATGCCGGAATGTCTGTAATTTTGGTCTAGATTTAATGTAAATTTTCTTCTATAAAAATATTGTACATTATATCATATAATTTTTTTGTCTACGATTAAGCAATTTCGCAAATGCAAGCGTAAAAAACATTATTAACCTTTGTACTTTCTTTTGTAAAAACCCCACCATATTAAATTCTAAGACGTTGCACACAATTGCACTATGTTGCATACACATCAATTTACACTGCTCATCATCACCATCATCATCATCATCATTCACTGAACTCGTGGACAAGTCTATGTAAACAAAACAAACTGATGGATGGATGGTTGAATAGATGGCTGGATGGATGCATAATAAATATGAGCTCGTCATAGTCACTGTTTGTTTGGCTAAAAGTCGTGTGAAAATTCATATTTATTACAGACACTTGCATACACTGATATTTGATGTGTTTGAATGAATGTGTTTGTACAAGTTTCAATATTTTTTAGTTTATTAATAATATTGTGTAAAGAATCAAGAAGAAACTTGAGCAAAATCTGTATGTAGTTTTTGGATATAGCAAGTCAATGGACGGTGAAGTATTATATTTATGTTTCTTATGTAGAATAAAATCTAAGGTTTTTAGTATAAATATTTTAAACACTGAGAAAAATTTGTAGGGAATATAAAGTACTTTCTTGCCAAATATTGGTTAAAAGAACTTTAACGTTAAGGAAGCATACAACAAAGAAGGGTGCATCGAAAAAAGCTATTAAATCCAAAAAACATTTTTTTCTCAGGAGAAGAAGCCATACGTACTGTCTGTAAAAACAGCAGCTTATTTATATATTTAAGACATTTAAAAATCCAGCACAAGAAGATATGTAAAAAGTCCAAGAAACAGCCGAAAAAGTAAAAATCTACTTAGTCTCCAAAGTTTATGAGATAAACTTTCTTATGGGAATTTAATAGGTGTTAAGAGTGCTGGTTAAGAGTGTTATCATCAAGCTACATAAATATATGATACATACAATTTTTGGTAGAATTGGTAAAACGGCATAATTAAAACTTTTGGATCACCTTTGACTTTTTAGACTAAAATTTCGGACGCTGAAGGTTTAAGGATAAACAAAATTTGTATTAGAATATATGTCAATATCCAGCTTCCTTTAAATGTATTTATTAAAATTTTAACGCTTTCTGACAATAATCTAATATATTTTTAAACATGTTTCTTAACGAATCAAATATATTTGAACAATTAAAGACCACAGACACTTTTAGAGGCCACACTGACTATAAAAGAGAGTATTTAAATCGTGGCTTGCTTGTCATATCTATTAAGACAATTGTCCTGGGGCCAAACTTTCGCATTCGATAGCGATTGAAATTTTACTCAGTGTCAGACTTTTCTTTTTGCTTTGGGTGTAGGAATCCTAATTGGAATTTTTTTTAATTTCGATTGATATCGAATGCGAGAATTTCGCCCCTGGGTTTATCATTTAGCAGGAGATTCTGATTTGGTTATCTCGAGGAAGCTTAAGGCGGAAAACGTTCTCAAAGTTTAGCTTTTCTTTTTAAATTGGGTCCTTTATTGGTTACATTTCTGCAACTCAACTTTGTTGGGAATCCTTTGTTTCTATTTGTTAGACTTGATGTTTGTCCATATTTTTAAACGATTTGATTTTAGATGGGTGGCAAATGCATTGCTGTTCCGTTCGTTGCGTCGTATCCTTTGTGATGCCTGTAGGAAAGAATTAAAAAAGTTAAGTAAACCGGTTTATATTAGAAGAAGGTGAAGGGGAGTATTTTTTATTAGGCTGCATTTATCACATTTCGTTTTATGAAGCAGTAAATTTTGGCCGAATTTATTAAGACCATCTCCTTAGGATGGTTTAGTCTGTATGTGAAAAAGTAGTTAATTCAAAGATTGTCTAACGCAAAACAAGGACATAAAAGATGAAAAATAGTTTCTTCCTCCTCTAGATCAAGTTGTAGCCCAAATTTGTAAGCGTGGTTACACCATTTGCATTGGACGGCAATTGTACAAACGCCTATTTGAAATTTTAAGTAACACATGGTCAGCAAAAGAATTCATTCTGGCCCGTTTTATTAGCGGCTCAACACATTTTGAAGGTGTTTGAAAATAAACGCGTCATTGCGAAATTTACAAGCAGAGAGAGATCATCACGTTGTCAATGAGTATTTCACTCTTAACAATATTATTAATTATGCAGTTGCCAATGTTAAGAGAACCACAACGATTGACACAGTTTATCGCACACCCAGTTCAAATGTGACAACTCAAAATTTTCATTTTTCGAGTTAATATGCTTAAACTATGCACAATACACTTGTTTATCTATAAGAAAAATATCAGTGTATTTTGTTGTTGTTAACTGTTGCTAAAACCAGTTATGTATGTCTTTCTTTATATTTTAATTGGTATAAAGTTGCAATTCATAAAAGTGACTTATTTTTAGTTGTGTCAGAAAATATAATGGTAATAGATCTCTACGCTAAGTGCTAAATAATTTTAATTCGAATTCAATGATCCAAATTTTTTGTTTTTAACTATTTTTATTTACGTCAAAAACAGTTTTTTTCGATTTCTGAAAAATTAAAAATTTTGAGTTGTGTCACTTTCGAACTGGGTGTGTGATATATACTTGTGTATATATTAAAACAAAAATGTATAAAAATGTGTGTAACTGACTGTAAAAACTAATATTTTTGGCTTAGAGAAATTTTCCTTTTTAAAAACACGAATACAAGCAGTCAGTTTTTGAATCTTAACAAACATTTTCAAAAGAAAACTAGTAAGAGCGTTATATTCGGCTATACCGA
>NDXZ01002879.1:0-15673 GCA_003055125.1 Paykullia maculata
ACTTAAAAATTATTATATACATATATGTGTAAGATATGTCTTTTGGGAAATTTTAAAGAAAAAATTTTTCGATTTGTAAGCAAAAAAAAAAATTTTTTTTTCGAGATATAAGCAAAAAATTTTTTTTATTTTTTTTGTTTTTTTTAACACAAAAATGATTATATTGGGGGAAAAAAGCAAAAAAAATGTTTGTGTATTTTGAAAAAAACTTATTAATATACATACAAAGAGAACGTAGTGAAGGGTATATAAGATTCGGTATAGCCGAATATAGCGCTCTTACTAGTTTTTTATTCATTAATTTTATTAAGAGATTCTACTTTTCCCCCTGAAATGCTCTAACGCATTTATGTTTTTCCAATATTGTTTTTACATCTAAGTTAATGCTAAGCACAGTACTGTGAGAAATCCAATAAGTATTAACAAGTTTATTAGAGAACTGGATTTAATAAAAAAAATTATAAATAAGATATTTTAGTTCACTGTATTTGCGTCGAAACTAAAACGTTTCTCTTTTTAAAAACTTCTCTTTATTAGATGTTTTATGTTTAAAATAAACCTAAACAGTAATTTAAAAATTATATACATTTTAATTTGTTTCAATCAGCATAAAATACTGTCCTCAAATTAATGTTTAATCGCAAACACGCACGCATTATGTTTACACGCAAACATAAGTCAGAAGTAGAAACACATACATAAGTAAATATGTATGTAACGTAAGTTTTTTATTGTTGTTGTAGTATTAAATAAAAAAATGTTTTGGTAGAATTTTTTAAGGTTGGCTCATATTTTTGCACATAACTTTGTTACTACAAAGCCGATTTGGAGTGTTTTTGAACCGCTTACACCGATCTATATAGAATCATTTCTGATTAATTTAAGTGAATTGGTTTGTCCATAAAAACCTTAAACTAAAAAACGAATCGAAATTCTAAACCTTTTTTAATTAAATAAAGTTGGTTTAGGACAAGCGCTATAGATTTTGAATGATTTTTTTAAACTGCTATATTTATGTATCTTTCTGTGTAGGGTATAATACGGTCGGGATAAAGTGTTGAGCTTTATTACTTACAAATATTAAAATAAAGCAAATAAATTACTAAGTAGATTCTTGTAGTCATATTTTTTTTTGGAGTATAGATAAATGTCTAACAATTTAAACAGCTTTAGGCGGAAGCTTAGTGTTAAACAAATAAAAGAAGATGTCAGTAAACATCAAAATATTGTTTAAACATTAATAATAATTTTTTTGTCACTCAAGTTAAGTCCTAATACAAACAATTATACGCATCACTACCTATAATAAATAAACTTTAGAATTATGCTGAACAAATTGAGGCGTTAAACAATAAATATTTATTTTAAAATTATCAACCTAAAAAAGAAAACTATTTATAAATGGACCGGAGGTAAAAAAGTACCAAAAACAAAAACTATTGTGTAATTTATATTAAAAAAAAAACAATTTAATATGACTTTTTTATAAATTTTAATTTTAGATTTATTTTTATTTAATTTTTTTCTGGTTTTTGTTTTATAATTTATTGTTTATAAAATCCTATAAATTTTCCAAATATTCTAATATTTTATTGTAATTTTTCTTTGTTTGTTGTTATTATTGTTGATTATATTATGCCCACATTTAGGGTTTGGTTTATTGTTTTATGTTATTTTGCCACGTTTTTGAACTTAAAGGGTCATAAGCGTGCCCATAGAATTTATAATTTATGCTTAACAAATAATATTTCTGTAATGTTATAGATATAACACAAATTGTTTTCATTTGCTATTAAGACAGCACATTTACAGTTTATCTTAAAGTCCGTTCTTTTCGTGCATTCCTTGATTGTACTTTTAATAAGAGCAAATAAAAGAAAAGTGCAGGCAAATTAGATAAAGACAACAAAAGACTTAAGCAAAATACTTGCAAAACATGCAATTATTTGAAGTGCAAAGAGATCATTTTTAAAAAAGTTACAATTTAAATATTGATAGAGTTATTTTTAAGGAAATGTAATGATAAATGCTTTAAGATTGAAATTAATTTTTAATAAAACTATAAATGGTTTATTTCTTACAATAAACTACGAGTTTGTCATTTCTAATGTACAAACAAGAAATATTTTGAGACATAGTCAAGGCTTGTCAAAGTTTATATATTTTGGGTTTTTGTAGTTTTTTAAGTCGATTAAGCTATATTCATTTGTTTGTGGGAAACATTCACATGATAAAAGTACCAAAACCAATTAAATGAAGTACACTCAAAATTTCCGGATATTTTAGCCTCGGCTAAGCAGAAAATATTCATTAAAAAAAATAATTAAAGGAATTTTTTTTTTTTTAATTAAAATTTGTAAAACTGCTTTTTTGCGGCCAGATTAATGGTCAGTAAAATTGTATCCGATTTTTATTGCCTAGACGATTTTAATTGAAAACTAGCAAACCTCAGACATTAACTGCTTGGTGTAGTTATTAATCTAAAAAAAGCTTTTTTTATGAAAAAAACCAAAATAAAAACGCTTAATGTAGCCTGAAAGATGCACAACTGGCAACATTCATATTTAATAATTGATCTAATCGAGGTACACTTAAAAGATTTATGTAAGCAAATTTAATAAAAATAAGTCAGTTGGGAGTTGGGCCGCTGAATTAAAAATGAATTGTGAATACAACAGCCCTATGAGGAAGCCCTAAAAGGAACAAATGTATGTGTATATACTACAACAACAAAGTTAGAAGAGCACCAAAAGAGGCAACACCTGTCCCTGGAAAAACAATATATAATTTTGCAGTATTAAAACAAATATTGCTTAAGTTTTGTAGTATTGGGACCACAAGAATATTTTTATAATATTTTTTTCCATCCCTGACACATAAACAAACAAAGGCCTCTTTATCTTTATCAAGAACAAAAATTTTGTGTTTTGTATGTTTGTATTTTATAGCTGGCCACACCATTAGACCGATTTTTTGAAATTTTTACAGTATGTTACTGATAGTCCAAAAAGAGCAATAGGCTAAAATTTTGAATGCCACGCCCACTTTTCATATAAAAATGTAAAAGAGCCACGATTAAAATTGACTAATTGATTGGTTCATTGTTGCACAGCTCAAATGAATAAAGCTAGAGACATGAAATTTTGTTGGTTGGTTTCTTTCCCGTTGTAAAGATTTATTAAAATGGGATTTTTGGAAATTCATATTTTTAGGGATAAAACTTTTTCTTTTTGGCAATTTGGTAAAAACAATTTTTTAAATTTTGATAGAATTCATGTAAAGGTTGACTTCTACTACTTTACAAATTTCTATATAAGAAAAATTTTGACGCTGGAATGGGGATGAAAAAAGTAGCAAAAGAGGAAGAAACGGATCAAAAATATTTTTGGTACTTTGTTGGAGCCCCTAGCACCTTCTAAACCAATAAACTTAAATATATTATTTCAACTGGGTTCGTCACTCCTCCAAAAAATATCAATATATTTTTGGTACTTTTTGGAATCTCAAATTTATGGGGATGAAAATTTTACTTTTTTTGGTAAAAAAAATATTTTTGTGAACTTTTATAGAATTCAAATAAAAGTCTATTTTAGTTTTTACTTTTATACAGCAATTTATTTGAGAAAAAAAACTTTGTCACTAAAAAAGTACCAACAACGGAAGAAATCAGGAAAATTAAGCCAATTTGGGTAAAAGCTAAAACACGGGTTTCTTTAGACATAGAAATTATTATGATGTAATAGGATAGAAAAAGGAAATTTTAAGGTAAACGGGAAGCAAAAGAGTTTTTTTTTCAAATTTTTAGGTATTTTTGCACATTTTTCAATATCATAAGCCTAGAAATATGAAATAGGGCCTAAAAGTACTTTGAAATGAAAACGTTTTGTAAGTTCAGGGGGCTAAAGGATAAACGTTATGGTTCACTTTAAAAACCAGTTCGAATAAAACAAAATTTTTTAATATTAGCAAATGTTATTTTTACTGAAAGCCATTGGCTAATAAAATCATATCAATGAAAATATTCTAAAAAATTTTTATCTAAGCAACTTTTTCGATAAACTTAATTTATTAATAATAATCAATTTTTACATAATTTCAACTTTAAAGTTAAACATAGCGAAGTACTTTTTAGTTTCCTTAAAGGCAAAAGTAGAACTACAACCTAGTTTGTTATGTTATCTATACATTTTTAAAAAAGAATTACTCATTACATTTTTTTATATTTTTTTTATATATTTCTGAAGCGTAGTTAAAATATAGTTTTTTTTAATAAATAAAATTTAGCCACGTCATTTTCATTTGTCCATGAAGATAAATCAAGGGGTAAAAATAATTAAATTTTAAATTATACGCAAAACTATAAAACCAAGAGTGGAATTAAACAGTTTAAGATTATAACAAAATTGTTGTTATAATTTAAAACAAATGTTTTTTTATTACTGCTTGTATATCATTTAAATAAATCTTTAATAATGTTAATAATAGTAATGTTATAAATAGTTATAATATTAAAAGTCATAAAACAAATTTTAATGCTATTTAGTATCATTTAATAAAATTTGTATTGCTGCTACTTATTTGTTAATAAAGTAGATCTAGATATATATGTTCTTCATTTCTTAAACATGTCTAGACTGTAGCATACTTTACTATAATCTATTTTGTCTTTTTATAAAAAATGCTTGTTACATGCTTTTATTTATTAATTTAATTTTAATTTTTATATAATTTTAAAACATATGCGGGTGTTTAAGAATAATAAAAAAAAAACTCCTACTGCCATTTAAGTTATGGTTTTTATTTTTTAAAAAGGCAAGTGAGATAATTAAATGAAATAATAACATCTATTTATAAATTATTATACTAAGTGAAAAATCGTTTAAGTGAGATAATCAATAATTAAAAAAATTTGTTGCAAATAAAAAATATTAAAATAATTATGATTATAATATTGAAAAAAAAGTTGTTGTTTGTTTATTTTACATCTCTTGGTTTTCTTAAAAAAACATAACTTAAAACTGTTCAAAAAACCTAAATAATTCTTACACAAATAGTCAGAATAACAATGAAACAAAAACAACAAGTAAAGCAAACAAAAGATTTAAGTAACAAACTTGTTAAATCCAAACGATCTATATCGTTTTAATTAATAACACAAGTTTTGGTTTTTGTTCTCGTTGTTTTCTTTACCATTTAAATTGTTACCCTATTTCAGGAAGAAAAAGACATAAGATCAAAATTAGATAAACAGAATTATGTATTATTTACACAAAGTTTTTTTTTTAAATTACGCAATCTGCATGAGTTTTATTTTTATAAGCTATATAAACTGGAACAACAACAAAATAAAACAACAAATGTTGATGACCTTCAAAAAAAAATTTAAACTAAACATTTTTTTTTAAATAAAAAACACATTAAAGTACATACTTCCATTTTACATTATAAATAATTGTTATAAGTAAAAAGCGCCATCAAAATTTCTCACCAATGATTATATTTAAAGAACATTTTTGGAAATACAAAAACGCAAAAAAGAGACCATGTTAATTTAACAAATAATTTCTAAGAATTTTTTAAAAAATGTTTGTATTGGATTCTTTTTATATCAAAAAAGTTTTCATGTAAGTTTTTATATGAAAATGTAATACGACTGCTTCTTAAGTGTCTATTACTCTTGTGCTTAAGCAGGAAGTATCAGGTTATTCGTTTGTCTCTATTTGTTGCTGTCTTAAGTTTATAAGCCAACATGTTGTAACCTTAGTATTTGTTTGCTAAATGCAACTAAGTTATGTTGACAGTTTAATAAAACGTTAATTATTTATTTACCAAAACTTTATAAGATGTAGTACCGGGTTAAAAAAATTAATCATTAAGAACACGATTTTTTAAAGATTATTTTTTTTAGAAGAAAATTAATTTTAGGAACCACTTAACTAATTTATTTAAACCAACAAAATCTTAAAAAAAAATATATTAAAAAATATATATTAAATTTACCTATAGCTGAAGAAATAGTCGTAAAAATAAAAATTAAATCTAAATGAAAGACTGGTTGTTTACCTACTCCATACAGTTTCTAAAAATAGTTTTCCTTAACTGTCAAGCAGTTTTTGCAAACAATTTTACAAATTTCTAAATTTTTACAATGTTTAATATTAGAAAATTTTCTTATATATTTTCAATCAAACAAACATCCATATTTAATCCATATTAACTTCCAACAACTAATGGTAAAATTTAAACAAGTACATTTTCCCCCCCATTTATTATAAATATATTTTTTAAAACAGTATCTCAAAATTTGTCTACGGCCATAGTAACAATAAAAATCAATTAATTTTAATAACTGAAAAAAATCAATCAACATTAAATTTTTCCAAGTACCACAAACATTTGTATTGCTGGCAGCAAAATTCTGCAGCTGTCTAAGCTCAACCTTAAAATATAATATTTTTTGTAGGTGGCGAAAGCATTAACAATTTGAAAATATTAGAAATTTTTAAATAAAAAATATCAAGAAAAACCACCTCTTTTGGTAAACATAAAAAAATTTTATTTTTGTTTGCTAAAAAGAAATTTTGATTTTTCCCCCTTTCCCCCTTTGAGTACTGATTTTTTAGTAAGTAAATGTCATTACGCCTCGTTCTTTTAAAAAGAAAACATTAATCAATCATCATGGTGTTGAGAAATAAAATCATCCAAAAAAAAACTTTCAAATTATAAGCAACTTTTACTTAACAAAAATTAAAATCTATGAATGAATAAGATAAAATTTAATAATTTTTTAACGTGATATTATTATTATATACAAAAGACTTAAGGCACAAACATTATTACAGACAAATTTTACAAATAAACATTTCAGCAATAAATTTGTTATGAAGAAACAAGGAATATTTAAAGATTTCATATCCTATATTATATGTTGAATTATAAAAAATGTACAATAATTTTTCCTATGTATGCTAAATTTTGTAAAATGTCACCATGAATGGATTGACGCAGTTGTTAAATGTATGTATGTATTTTAATTAAATGTTTGTACATTTTTCTTGAAAAAATATGAAACAATATAAATATTTATAAAAAAAAAGATTTTTATACATTTATTTCATATATAAATTGTTTCATTTAAAATAGGAAACAAATTGTTTCTGACCAAAAAACATTGCATTTTACATTTTACAAAATGTTTAACATTGAATGAGAGAATGCTTTTTTATTTGCCGAAAATTAGTTAGGTAAAGCTGATCGGATCACACGGTGATCCGTTATTATAAATTTTATTTTTAGAGAAGCATTATCGCTTATGTCATGGCGAATATGAAAAATTATTAAACAATGATACGGAGGGATTAATTCAAATCCAGTTCAAATACACTTGTAAGACCAGTGGTAAAAAAGTTACAAAATTTTTTGGAATCAGTGGAATAAAAGAAAAACAATTACGCTCAAAAACAAAAAACTGAGAGAAGAATTAATTGTGAATGTATGTGTTTGGACGACCCTGTTTTAGAGGTTGACCAGAAAAAAATTACAACAAAGTGTTTATAACTGCTGTAGTTGTATTTTCTGTAACTTACAAACAATAAAATATGAATTGGGTAATTGTTACACCCTGCCATATGTTTGTTACAAATTTTAATTTTTTTTAAATTGAATTTTCTTCCCATGATAAATGTTTAAATATTTTGTTCTGGCTCAAGTACATCCTTTAATTTTTACCTATAAAGAAAATCAAATTTAATTGTGATTATTTAAAGACCATCAATAATCTTTGATTGGTTTGGATCTCAATGAAATAAATTTTACTCATAATTTTTATTAAAAAATTGAATAAAAATAATTAATATAAGTTTTTATTAATTTCTTTTTAATTAATTGAAAACGATATTTACAAAAAAAAGGTTTTTTTGTTCTTCCTTGGCCATCAAGTAAGTAGCACTAAAAAGCAAATTGTATTACGTATGCAATTGCGACTTAAGAGCGCTGGTAGTAAAACCGCAAAAATTTAATGTATTAAAATATATTTTTCTGTTTAACAATTTTATTTTTAATCGAAAAAAATAACAACATTTTTCTTAAATTATATTTAAAAGTGTTACATGAGCTTTACAAACAAACTGTTAGCTGAAGATAAACCAAAAAAAATTCGTATAAAATAGAAACTAATGCAATTTTTCACACATAAAAAGTGATTGCTTAATAGACTCTAATATGTTTTTATGCGTTTTAGCTGTGTCAAAAAAAAAAACTTAATAGATATTATGCTCTTTTGAATTTCTTTAATAAATATCGACCTTTTCAACAAAGGCTAACAATTTGTAAGAAACTCTAATATGATTCAAGTAACTAATATCAATCAGAAAACAAAATTTTGCTCTTTTGAATTTTTGGTGACGTTATGTTTTACCAAGATTTATAACAAGCAGTAATGTGCTGAGGCCCTACGCGAGTATAAAACGAGTAAATTAAACTTGTGTTAAATTATTTTGAGGGGTTTTTTTTTTGTTTTTTTTTTATATATCATATATCATATAAAACATTTATCACTTTTATTTGCAATAGTAAATAATAGAGATAATAACAGCCACTTTGTAGTTATTTACTATTGCTATTATTTGTACATATGTATGTGTGTATATTTCTTGGTTAAATATTAACAAAAATTTAACTAACAAAATATCTAAATCGATTTTCGTATTTATTATAAAGTATTTTTTAAATAATTCTTAAATATGATGTAATTAAAACTACAAACAAAACACCGAAAATAAAGAAACAATTAAGACATAAAACTTTAATGATTTAAGAAATAGTTCTGTTTGTTACATATTTTTGGTTCTTTTTCAAAAGTATAAGTTAAAAATATAATTAAACATTAATAAAGTTTAATTTCACACCTGCTGTTAATTTATGTTAATGTTGTTTGTTATTTTATAATAGAATTCACAGCATGTTTTAGAATATATTTATGTTTGTGTTTGTGTGCTTATATGCTTTTATATACATACATATATTTTAAAATAATAATAACAGCTGTTAACGTAGTAATTAATTTATGGTTTTTTTTTATTATATTATTAAAAAAAGATTTCAAAGTAACTTAAGTTAAGTGGTGACCATGAATCAAATAGTTAAAAGGCATTAAAGTGCGTAGCTGTTTATACAAAAAAAATTACAAAAACCTATTGCTTTTGAAGATTTTTAATATCTTATAACAACTGTCATAAACAGTGGTAAAAGCTAACAAATAGACTTGAAGTTTATCTAATATTTAAAAGCATGCTTTTTGTGTTAGCACTACAATGGACTATGATTGTCTTACTATGATTGTTTTAATTAGTCGGCATATTAGCAGAACTTACTTTAAGTGCCATATTTGCAAGTAATTGAAATATGCATTAAATTTTCGCTACTAAGCGTGAGTGCTTTTTCTAAGCGTATAGCAAACTTGTTTACACAATTGATTTTTAACATATTTAAAACAAAAACATGAAATAATTTTTTTAAACTGAAAAAAGGATTTTTTTTTATTTCTAATATAAATTTTTTGCAAATTTATTATTTTTGTTTATTTTGTTCTGTTTGATTTGTTTTCTGCAGAGTTCTATGCAGTTACTGTGATTTTAATAATTAAAACCGGCATAACCTTAGCCGCATCCAATACTCGAACCCAACGCCATCACTCAAATCTTCAGCCGAAACAAGCATTTGGCTTTAATATACAATTTTCTACAAATTTAATTCAAGTATAAAAGTTTTGTTAAAAGTTATAGTTTGAGCTTTTTAGCAATATTTTTTAAGCAGCAAATGCAGTTTGTGAGTGCCATATGATTTCCGGAACAAACTGTTATTGAAACTAGGGTCAATAATGTTTCGGCCTTAACAGAATACGGCAGGAAATCTCTATTAATCTTGTTTAAAATGAATTTTGTGTCGTTAAAAATATTTTTCTCAGGTTTATAAATGCTAAGGATGTAAATTTAAGCTAATTTAAATGTAAGTATTTATTAGTCAGCTCTGTACGTTAAAGGCAAACACCAGAAAAAGGTTTGTATAAAGCTAAATGAAATGAAAGACTAAAAGGTTTGTCCTGGAGGTCAATAGAGTATGCAAAATAAATGTATTGCGACCTGTACTTTCACTGCAAGGTCAAAATTGACAGACAAACGGAAATGGCTATTCAACCTAGCAAGTGATTCTTAGCTCAATGATATAACTGCAAGTGGATTTGTGACCATTTTAATATCCTTACAATATAGAATGGTGTTATTTCTATATAGTCAATAAAATTAGTTTAACCAACAACAACAAAAAATCCAAAACTACTATTTTATCTTCTAGTATTGTTTTTTTCTCTTAAGTCTTGGGTTTAAAGACCAAAATTAATTTCTTAATTAAAATTTTGTTTTAATATGCAATATTTAAAACTTCCTTCTAAAAGCTAAAATTATATTTCCTTTTTGATATATTTTTTTAATTTATTTCAATTTTGTTCTCTTTTGATGTTGCAAAATCTGTTCAATTTATCCATCACAGTTGAAAACTTGTCCCATATGTCATAAAATTTGTTTCTTAAGCCTTCTATTTATTTAAAAAAAGTAGAAAAACTTTGTGTCGCATGAGCATTTGATTTGATTAGTTTTAAATTGTGTTTGACCTAATTTTCAAGTTGATTTTATTTATTGTGACTCACCCTTACAAGCGACAATCTAACGGTAACAATTTTTTTATTTAAATAGTTTTTTAAGGTTTTTTTTCTATACAATAACTTTCATAAATACAATTAAAATTTGTTTGATCAAAGTAAACATAACTTGGTTGTTCTCGATTTTTTATGGCAGCATGAGTGTGTATGTGTTAAGTCTGTGGTGTATGTTTTGGGTTTTTAAAAAAAGTAACCTAAACTTTGACCACAAAAGCATAAAAATAAGTTTACTGTAAATTAGTGGTTCCCAAGCTTCATAATTTTTAAGTAATAAATTTTTAAGTACGAAATTTTCATACAAAATTTGTTCAATGAACTTAAAAATTTGTTATGAATATGGGGGTTAGTATTTAAAAAAATTTATTAGTGAGGAACTTACACCTAGCTTTTGAAAATTTACTGTAAATTATTGTCTTTTAGGGAACTTGTGATAAAGTCAAAATAATAATAGAGAATAATAAAAATTTCGATAAAAAAAATGTTGACAGATTCAATTAAAAAAAATTTTTAAAAATCACTACAACCTCTGGGAGGGAATTATTGATTCCAATTTAAGAGATTAAATAAAAATGAATTCATGGGTGTTTTTGAGTTGTCAATTATACTGATTGATTGGCAAAGTGTTATTTTTTTCACCAAATATTTAGTCGTAGTTGAAAAAACTTCAATAAAAAAATTTTTTTTTGAAAATTTACACAAAAACCAAATGGCTGCTTCCACTTCAAATTATGACACGATGTTGACGTTTAAATATTGACCATGGCCATGCTAATGGCGGTTTTAAATTGTTTGGCCCAGTTAATCCCAATTTACAAAGCAGAAATTGAAAGGCATACAGACAAGTGTGTAGTACACGACTATACAAAGCAAATTTATATCAGGTGGATTTTTTATCCATTTTTGTATGAAGTTTAACATTTATCCATTACAAAATTGTTAGGTTGGAAGTCTGGTAACTCCATAACTTTAAATATCATAGGTAATACCCTTTACAGCAGAAAATTGTGGGGTCCAGAATTATGTGTTTGTTCAAGCTTATTAATCTATTCTTATTTCAACTTAACTGAAAATTCTATCCCACTCTCTATGTATATCAAATACTGTCCATTTATGTCTCCAACTAACTCCTGTACTTTTTTACTTATAAAAATGTTTTTAAAAAAGTTTGGGAATTACTTTTATAAATTATTTACTGGCAACAAAAAAAAACTCATGGGGTTTTTTATTGTGGCCCATTTTGACTAATAAATCTTAAATTGACCAATCATTTTGCTATATTTCTGCTGCAAGTTAACTGTTGTCGTCAAGAAGGTTAGTGCTGCTGCTTTTATATTTGTTGTTGCTATGAACGTGCCAATTTCCGTTTATCGTTTAATATTTGACTCAGTTTTTTTGTCTATAGATTTTTGGTGTCAAGTTGTTAAAATCGATTTATTACTTTGGCAAATTTTTAGTTCTTGTTTAAAGTAAAAACTGAAATAGATTGAAAACCATTGTTATGGACAAAGATTAAAAATATGTATGTATTTTTTGCAATAAAAAGTTTTGTTGCAGCCTTTGAAAACCAAGTTTCATAATTTTTTTTTAACTTTCATGCCAAACAGTATTATGTTAGAAGTTGGAAAAACACAATAAAACAATTAAACTTTTATTATAGATTTCGGAGACTACTTTTATTTTTTGGCACAACAGGGAAATAAATTTTAAACTAATTTTGAAGTGGGTTGGTAGGTGACTTGTAAACAGATTATCAAGGCAAAGCGACGTAATTTATTGTTTATCCAAAAAAGGTGTGATATAAATTATAAAACGGTTTATGAATTAACCTTGAAATGAATTAAAAATTTAAATCCTCTACTAAATTGTATTATAATTTTCATACTTAGAATTCTCTAATTTTTAGTAACCACTCACACTCCTTTTAATATAATTTTTAAACCACTTTTTTTATTTTTTCTTTACATTGTCATTAAGTCACACCCCTCTATATAAATCATTTTACTAAGATTTATTTATTATTTTTGCCATTTAAAATCTAAAATAAAGTGTATGTCTTCTTAAGCGTTCAGTAGATGTCTTCCTTATACTCATTGATTTTGAGTGTAGTTTCCTTAAGATATGACGTTTTATATTAAGCCTTCAACTTGACACTTAAAAGTGGCAAATCACGTTTTAAGATCACTCAAGTAAAGATTTATTTACTTAGTATACACATACATATGTATTAAAATAAAAAATGTAAATATTTACAAAATACTAAAAGCGTCACATCTCTGATCCAAAAACTAAGCAAAAAAATGTATTTACGGGTTTTGTAAATCGCCTCACTTCATTAAAAATAAACGCAATTAATGACTAAGAAAAATATCTTAAAGTGAGAGAAAGTGATTTACATACACTAAGATAATAAATTTTTTTAAATTTTATACTAGTAGTTGTAATCCAAAAGAGTTTGATAACTTAACTACTTCCGTTATTATAACTTTTATAACTTTTTTATATCAATGAACTTAGTATTGAGAGTTGAAGACCCAAATGCGTAGTTGACCCCTTCCAAGTGATTCGAAAAGGTGGCTTTAATGTGCAACAAAATTAAACACAATTAAAATGACGTTAACAATAAGGGTTATTACCACCACCAGTGGTGTCAGAAGGTAGAAATAAGTTCGCCATTCCGTGTGTAACACCAATAAGTATTCATGTGAGACCATCCAAAGTAAATATATTCTTTTTTAAGGAAGTCCGTCTGTCTTTAAAAAAAACCAAAACGGATGCTGTTTGGTATCAAGTAATGAAAATAATAGGACTAAAATTACAGATGCTTAAAGAACTTAACAGCCTTGCCTATCTTTTGTTTTCGTGCAAGCATAATGCGTGTGAGCTTGGAATTGAATATAAATATGTAGACATTAATAGTTAAATGAAATCAAATTAAAATATATATATGTAACTTTTAAATTAACATTTTGGTTTATCTGAAACTTCTAAAACCTAAAGAGGCGGAGCCGAAGTTTTAGCATACTATTTTGGCTACCCCACTTGTAATTTTTTAATAAATTTGTAAACATTTTGTTGTTATTTCGCAAAACTATGACGCAAAAGGTTACTTTATTTAAAAAAATTATATAAAAATTGCCTCCTATTCGCTTCTCATTTTTCCGATATTACCTTGACTATTAACTATTAAAAACTCTGGATTCTGGGTGTTGTTTTTTTTAAACTGTGTTTATTTCAGTCTGTGATGGTCAATATCTAAAGTATTTTTATTAACACAATAACTGTTTTTGCTAAAAAAAAAATGAATTGCTATATAGCGCGTGTTAAATTTTTTTTAAACATATACGTGTTTCAACTATTTATTGTGGAAGTCCAAATTTCATGATTTTTTTGTTTTATTTCTGTGTTTTTTCATATACACAGTATGTTTTATGCTAATCTATATATAAAAATAATCCTGTAGTTCTTATAAGAAATATAGGGTTTATTTAAATAGACCTGACCCCTATAAAGCTTAAAATCTCAAAAATCTGACGTATTTTAGCAATTTGCTGAAACACTTTTACTTTTTTAAACCTTTTAGGTGCTGCGAATTACAAAGATAGTTTCAAGACCGACTTTTAAACTTAAAAATCGAATTTTTCAAAATCTGAGTATGGTAAAGCAAGTTGCCCAGCAGATAAAATATTTAATATAGTAAATATAAAAAATCTTTATATGAAAACGCCATAAGCAAATTTTTTAAATTTAAATATTTTAGTTTAAATGAAATAGTGCTTTTTATGTCAATTTCACATATACATATGGTCAATTTTTTATTTTTTTTATGTACAACCGATTTTTGATTTTTACGAAATATTTATTTGTTCTGCATATTGTTTATTCTCATAGTTTCAACTCAATCCATAGCATTTAATGGATTTTTGCGTTACCTTATGTGCGTGTAAAAAATATATTTCTAAAACCAGGGGTAATATTATAAATAATTAATTGTTTTCGGGTGTGAATTGAAATATTTTCTTTAGTTTTTGTAAGAACACCCTCGGTTTTTTAATTAAAAAATATATAAGGACATATAATATAGAACACTTATTATATGGAAACTAAAAAAAAAAATTTCAAAATTCGATTTTTGCAGCAAATTATATATTTGCAAAGTTTTATTTGGTGTATTCATAATTTAAAATTGTTCACTTTTCCATAACAACAAAAGCCTTATTCAATTGATTTTAATTATTTATTTAAACATACATAGACTTACTATTACAATGCTGATGCAAAACGTTATTAAAGCAAAAATTATAATAGGAAAGTTTAAAGGCGAAGAAGTGCTAATCCCGAGAATTCCCTTAATACCAACAGACCTGCCATTTAAATTTAAACGTGTCCAATTTCCAGTTCGCTACACCGATAGAACAGCAAAAAATATTGTTTACCATCAAGCTTTACGGTAACATTACCAAACATATTCACATACACATTAAAGGATAATCCAAATCAAGACCAATCCTTTTTTTTATTAGCAGTAAAAAGCTTAATATACGACACTTATAAAGTCGTTGTAATGATCTCTTCATGGAAACATATTGTTTTTTTTTTTTTTTTTAATTAATAATTGTATCAATTAAAATTTGAAATCAAATTTGAAATTAATTTTAAGCAATAAATTAAAGAAAAATACATGTTAGTTTTTTCTGTGTACTGAAATTGTTGTGTTTTAATTAAAACATTAACATAAATATTATTTTCATTCGTAAATAACTTCCGTGCGAAGCCGGGGCTCTCAGCTAGTACATAACAGTTTTCAGTAATTTCAAATACAAAGAATTAAAAATATTTTTTAGCAAAAAATTTAGTGTTTTGTTTCATAATTTTTTATTGCTATTTTTAGTTGATATTTATTGCAAAAAAATAATATCAAGTCTATTACAACCATTAAACCACATCCAGATCTAAAATTGA
>NDXZ01002879.1:15715-48308 GCA_003055125.1 Paykullia maculata
TTAACAATTTAAAGTCAACAAATCATATATTCAAACTTTTCCATCCACTCAGAATTATTTAAGTTTGAAGACATTTTTAGGAACAATATTATATTCCTTTTTAATTAAAAAATGTATTCACTAAATAATATTTCTTCCAAAAACTTGAATTAATTACTAAAAGTTTGCATGTTATTAATAAATGGAGAGAAAAATGGTGCCAAAATGTCTGCTCATTTGACATACAATTAACTTTTTTAAAAACTAACATTTAATAAAAATGTTTGAATAATTAATAGGTTTCATAAAACTTTATGCAAAAAGAAGCGATACAAAAAACGTTTGTATAATTATTATTTTATTAACATCAACACCTTGTTTATTGTTTATGAGGGTGCAGTTTAACATTTTTTTTTTAATTTTTAATTATATTTTGCCTCTTCATTGTTTATTTTGCGCTTAAATGTGGCATGATGTGAACGAATAATTTTCTGCGTGTGTGTGTTTTTGTGTGCTTATAACTTCCCACATAAAATTGAAATTGAAAAAATACATGTATAGAAGATATATTTTTTCTTTTAAATTATTTTTTAATGTTGATATAATAAATTTTATTAGATGAATTAATTAATTTAATTGGAAAAGAACCAAAGTTTGCGAAATATAAGAGTAGATATAAAAACTTAAAACGAAAGCACTAAAAAGTTCGCAAATTTTCTAAAAATCAAGAATTTTCCCAAAAAAAAAACAACGAAAATAAAGACCAAAGATTTGTTATCTTTTTCCATAGTTGACAATGACACATAAAGTATTATTATTTCATTTTTAAATTGTACAATATTCCTTTGCAACCCCAGAATGTATATACACAAATTCCCAATCCTTACAGATCATTTGGCTTCCCTAATTCAGCGATATTTATCTGTCCCTGTGTATGTTTAAATCAACTTTTTGAATTTTTATGTATATTATGTTGGTATTATACGGAACAGTAATTTATTAAAAATATGGTACTTTGTAACATATTCTCCTGTTCCCTGCCCCTTATTTCTTTTAATTTAAAATGCTTTTAAACCAAAATTTATAACAAACAATCGCTTAAATAAACATAGCTTAAATGACCCATATAGAAATATGATTTTCCATTGTATCAAGGTTGTGTTTGTTTTCATTTTATTTGAAATAGAATAGTGTAGATACAAAATGTAGTGAGAAAATTTTCTATCCGTCACGGAATCATAATATTATATACATATACTCTCTACCAGCACGACTTGTTGTAGTTATCAAAAAAATTCTTAAGCTTACATTTACACAGCTTACGAGAATTTTTTGTTATAAACGTATCTTTAAAGTCCTCTAGTCTAAGTGCCTGCGCATAGAGGCTACTACGATAAGGGGCAGGCAGATGAACTAGCCAGGGAGGAATCTGCTTTAAAAGTCTCTAATGCAAATTTAGTAGCAACTCTGCTGGGAGTAAAAAGCAGTATCTTCAGTTAGTTTCTCAGTTAGACTAAAAATAGGTGGTTCTCATTTGATACCAGACATACAGCGCATTTCATGAAAAGAAGAAGATAGAAGGGCCATATCAAAGTTGCTTGCAATATTAAGGACCACTGAATGCTAGGAAAGCATGCAAAACGACTCGGAAACCCCTATAATAACCATTATCGCAGCTGTAAGAATTTAGGAAAGGAAGAATAAGTTTTGCAAATGCCCTGCTCTATCTGCCAAGAGGCACAAATTCCTGGGCAACTACATTAACCCATATCGTCCCAGAGAATTTTTTGTTTCGAATAACTTTAAAAAGTTTGGTGGTTCGTAGCTAGTTTGAGATTGAGTTTGTAACAAAATTAAGAACTTTTAGGTTTACATTAAAGACTAAGCTCTTACAATATCTAATTTTATTAAAAAAATCTTAGTTTTAATTCGAATGTTAATATCTATGTTAATATCTGTTACTTTGGTTTAAATGAGAGACTGTTGTTGTATGTTATGGTATAGGTTTGCTTTAAAATACTCATTATTCTAATAAAAACAGTATCAGCTACTTATTGTATTGGATTAGGTGAGAGACTTACTGGTTGTTGTTTTTTCAAATAACTGTTGTATGCACAAAAATACTTGTGTGTGATCTAAAAGAACTGTAGTTACACAAGTATTTTGAAAAAAAAAATTTTGTATAAAATATAAAACGCATTATATTTTTTTTGTGCGTACTTTAATAACTTTGTGTACATACAAACATATGTTCTGTTTTAAAAGTTTGAGAGAAACATAGGTATACAGATATATTACGCTTTTTCTCTGTTTATCCATTTACACCCAAACCGTTTCTAAGAATAACAATACAAACTTGCAACAGTAAAGTACGTATCAATAAGCACTTAAAGCAGAAGCACAACAAAACTGGTATGTTTTGTTGCAACTGTGCACTTCTTTAAACTACATACCACAGGACCTTCGTGAGATATCCAAAACCGTGTAAATTACCTATTGAGATACCTCACGGCAATAGGGTGGATCTTATGAATTCTTATCTCTTTTTGCCTGAAACCAACCTTTAAAGTCATTTTTAAAAGATTTTCATAAAATCAGTCTATAAACCATATCTGGGCTATATGTATTAGGAAATTATGAAAGCAAAACTTTTTTGGTAAACTATATTTCAGAAAAAATTTCTTAAACCAGAAATGAAAAAGTCGATGCTATAATTTTTTTCCATACCATCTTATTCAAAAAAGAAAATAACCCCGTGCCACTTACTATGCTAAAAGTATAAAAACTAGAAAAATAAATCTATCACTTCTTGGACTGATAAATAAAATTATTGGTACCAAAATGAAAATTATATAGAACTTAACAATCAACTGGCGCAATGAGTTTCTATCCAAATTAACTTACAAGTAAATTAATATAAATAATATTTTTTATTGTTGTACTTTTCTTAAAGTATAACAAATAGTACGGGCTAAATCCCTCGCTTTTCTTTTACTTATTATTATATAGAAAAGCACTTTCAAAGTTGTTTCTCAACCAAAAAAAAAAAAACACACACACACACAACAATTAAAAACATTAACATCATCTAGTATTTTTAACATCCATTAACAACCCACCTAAAACCAAACTTTTGTCATTAATAAAAATATGTGTGAATTTCTTAATACCAGTTATTTGAGTTCAAATTAATTTCAAAAGTATTCGTTACTAAATTAACTAAATATTTTATTGCCAATCCAAAAAATGCAACAAACGCATTGCAACATTCGTCAGCAATTTGAAAACAAAACAACAACAACAAAAAATCTCAAGCAAATGCCACCATAAAAATACACTTGATTTTAACTTTTAAGTAAATTGTGTAAAACAGCAAGCAAAAAACCTGCAATTGAAATAGAGAAACCAAAAAATAAAAAAATTATATAAAAAAAGTGTTGGCGCACATAAGGTGCTGATGAGCTGAAATGTCACTCTCGAAATACGAGCATCTGCTAAACACGAATAACAGTCGCAATCGGTTTCTTTTTTATCTGCCAGCTATTGTCAATTAGAAAAGATTTATTTTTAACAGCAACCTAATGACTTACATTTAAAGAAATCGAATAAAATTGTGGCGACACAAATTAAGCAAATAGTGATATATGAAAAATAAGTTTTTACTACCAACTTAAGAAAAAGTTGAAAAGAAAAGAAAATTAACAGACAAATGAAAATGTAACTTTCTTTACAAAAAGAGTATAACAAAACTTAAAATAAAACAAGTAAGAGCGCTATATTCCGCTATGCCGAATCTCATATACCCTTCACTACGTGTTTTTTGCTTTTTTCCCCAATTGACATGTCTTACCCACAAATATAATCATTTTTGTGTAAAAAACAAAAACAAAATTTGTTTGCTTATATCTCGAAAAAAAAAATTTTTTTGTTCCAAAATCGAACATTTTTTTTCTTTAAGATTCCCCAAAAGACATGTCTTACACATAAATATAATAATTTTTAAGTGAAAAAAAAACTTTTAAAAACACGAGGCAGTCGTCTTTTTTTGCTTATATCTCAGCCGGTTAGTGATGGATCTTGCCAGTTTTCAATACCGATTTTTCGAAAGCATTTGCAAAAATTGATACCACATACAACCCTAAGTGACCTATGGGAGCTACGTTAACTTGATTTCAACTTCAACCGGACAGACGGACAGACGGGCATGGCTAAATCGACTTCCCTATCTATAAGGATCCTGAATATATACTTCATAGGGTCGCAAATGAATATTGAAGAAATTACAAATGGAATGACAGACCTATATATACACAGCCGTATTTATAACAAAAATTTAGCATGGAGTTAGCATAAGTGTCATTTTACATATTTTTTTTTATTTTCTATTAAACTTAAAAAATGTTTGATTTTATTTTTTATTGAAAAACCATTTTTTCAAAACTAATGAAGAGACAATGATTCAGTTTATAAGCAAATGGTCTAAAATATTCCGTGAATTTTTTTTATTATAGAATTTAATTCAAAATTTTCTTATTTAGAGAAATGTTAGTAAACATTTTCAAAATATTTATTTTTTAAACTAAAAAAATTAAAAGCAACTTTTGAAAATTTTATAAAAAAGACAATTTAAAAAAAAATCAAAATGGAAAATTTTTCAATAAAGAACTATTTTGTTATTTTTAAATAGTTAACTTATAAACTATCCCTCATATTTAAAATAAATTTTTAAAGCTATTAAACAGACCAACATAAATAAAAGCGTTCTGCGCTATCAAAATTCAATTTTCTAATTGCAAAGCGTTAACGGAGCTCTATTTCGGTTTACTTTATACAATTTGTATGGGCATGAGAGTTTTTGACAGAAAGATAACGCTTAGCGCTCTGATTTAGGTTTGCCTAAAAGGTTGTTGAACGAAATTTTTATACAAATTAGGTTTTATAAACCTTTGAAAATTATAATATTAAAAATTGTTTTTAAATATGGGGGTATATATTTAAAAAACTAAACAGTTTTTAAAACTCTACTGCATAGCACATTTTCATAAAAATTAATTTTGGAAAACTATATTCATTTTTTCAAAATGTAACAAAGAAATCGTTATTAAAAATGTGTAATTAATACAATTTAAAAAATGATTATATTCGTATTGCATTTGCCTTTTAATCTTTAAAAGTTATTTCTTTATTTATTTTAAATTAATCATAATTATTAAGTTGTTTAACAAAACAGAACAACTTTTGGCTTTTCTACTTGTTTTGTTTCCCCTTTGAATTCAAGTATTTTCAAGACAATTACGTTAAATGATAATTATTTGCAACAAACAAAACAAAAAAGAAGCAAATAAATGCAACATTGTATCGCTTTAAAGAGATGAAAAAAAAAGAAATTAAAAACAAGTTATACAATTGAAAGTTAGTTAGTGCAAACATTTAACTGACACCTTGACCATCCATTCCTTTGACCATCATTAATACTATTAATGGCTGCATGCACTAGCAAATACACACCTATAGACACTAGTATTTAGTGTACTATACTACAGTGTTTGTTGTAAATATGAAATGAAAACCTAGTTACCCATTAAGCCAATGAAAACAAAAGCTTATATATTACAAAAGAATCGGCTACGAATCTATAAAAACTTTGTGTTTGAGTGTGTTGCAATTATCTCCCCTTAAGACATGACTTTTAAAATATAACAACACTTTAACAAATGAAATCTTTTTTTTTTCTTACTTTGTATTAAAAAAAAAATGTATTATTGCAAATTGTTTTGCGATTACTATAGTCAGATAGTTTTAGTATGCTTTTAACGCCTAATAAAATAAAACATTGCACAAACAAAGTAACATTGTTTAGACCTAAAAAACGCAAGAGGAAAACTTTAATTTCTTTCAACTCAAAAACATTGTAACATATCAGGTCTACAACTACAACTATATGTGGTTAAAGAAATATTTTAAAATGGTTTAAGAGGAGACAAAAACCATAAGGAAAAAATTTAAAAGACATGCTGTGCTTTTATCTTGTTTTAACACTATTTGGTATGTGAGAAAATAAGTGCAATTGTCTGGCTTACTTTCGTTTGTGTAAATGATGGTTCAACAGCTGGAGATACGAGTTTAAATGATTTTTAAAAGGAAGACAAATAGGGTGTTACAATAGAAGCAAATATTTCAAAAATTTTGTGATTAATGGAATATTTAATTTACATTAGCATTTTTCTCATAAAACTTAATTTTTGATTAATAAGAAATATAATACATTTTTGTTGCAATAAGCCTTTTTATGTGATTTAACAAATTATAATATGATAATACATTATCTAAATGTCATTAATTTTAATAAAAATGTATTTTAATGCATAATACTATTTTTATGATGTGATGTATTTAATCACTACATGATTATCTTAAAACAACCAATGTTCGTATATATTTGGTGGATTCACAAACTTTGCTATCATATCGTATTGTTTTAATATTGTATATCAATTATAACATGATTATAATTTATTCAGATGAATAATAAAACATTTTATTGTATAAAATGCATTTTAGTACAATCATAATATATTTAAATGTATAATAAGGGTACTCATTTAAACGCATAAGTATCTCATTTGCGCAAATGGATAAGTTTGCTCAACCTGATTCAAAAATCCCATTCTAAATATTTATTAAATATAAAAGTCAAACTATATATGTATATGTGTATAAATTTATATAATAAAAACTAAATTTTAAAATTAAATTGTTTAAAAAAATACGAAATAAAAGTTAAAGCTCATTATTATCACAAATTTTTATCAAACTTGTGCAAAATAATTTTCACATTTTAAATTCCAATATTTGACAATTGAATTGAAGGAGTGAAAAAATGTGCATATTACCTAGTTTGTGAGGCACTTACCCTTTTTACGTGAGTTCCCTTTATGTATTCAAATTCTTTGAAATGATATTAAAATTAGTGAAGTTTGATCCGTCTATGTCATGTGTTAAAGAAAATAAGCCATTAAATATTTTCTTTATATAAAACTACTTCGTAAGCGCACTTTTTAATATTTATTTAAACTTCAAATTCTGTTTAACTAATTTGGATTTTTTTATAACATTGTATATACAAATTAACAACTTTGTCCTGATTATTTTATCTACAAAATTTAAAGGAATTATTAGGACACAGTTTAACACTATTTGATTTTGTTTTGTTCCAATTTACCTTCTTCATAAAATTGAGTTCCGTATTAACTTAAACTCCTATCTTTATAAACCGGGTTTATTATACATATATATCTTTTATATCTAAGTTTACTTTTGAAATGAAAAATTCCAATTCTTCCCCTATATTATTGACTATCTTAATCTGGATTAATAGTCCCTAATCTTACATTTTTAGAACAAAAAAACCCAAAAAATGGACTAAAACTATTAAATTTAAAAAAGTACAGTTTGCCACAATAAATATTTTTTTCTCAACCTGGATTTATATCCCTTACTCCATATATCTGGATTTATATATGCAAAAAAAAAAAATAAAAATGTAAAAGTACCTTTTCTCCTTCTTATATGGTTTCATATCTCAATCTGGGTCAGAAGTTCCTAAAATTATTTTTTTTGATACGTAAAGTAAAAGTACCATAAATTCTCATCTCGTTGTAAAACCCTTTAAATTTAAAACAGAAAATTATTGCGATACGATTTAATTTGAAGTCTGCTATTTTTCCATTTTTTCAATTGTGCTCATTCTTTCCTTTTAGCAAATTAATATATTGCAAATATAGTGTGGGAAAACGACAAGAGATTTCTTCGAAAACTAAAAAAAAAATCTAACAAACAATTGAAATATTAGTAGAAGATAATAGAAAGTAATTTCTATTCCATTCAATAACAAGCAAATACTTTTTTTATAAGCATAAAGTTAAAACACAATGTATGTGAAAATTAGGAAATCGTTTAATTTGGGGTCAAGATTAGTTAAATATTTCAAATAAAAAAGGTTTGTTTAGTCTTTATATAAATAATAATTTAAGAATTTTCCTTAAGTAGAGATTAATTAATTAATACTGCGTTATTGCATATTATTAAACTCCTGTAAGGAGCAGCATAGAGCCGCATAAGTTAGATACATTTTTAATAAATATAAAGTATTAATAACTTTTTTTTTGCATATCTTGTTTACTTTTTTAGGTTATAACTCGTTTTTCTTTTTTTTCCAATTAATAAATTAGCTTAAATACAATTGTTGAAAGTGTTTCCTAAAATTATACTTTTAGGCGCAATAACTCATTTTGCCTTAAAAATCAATAAAAAATGTATTTTATTTTGTGACCATATTTATAGATATTCAAATTAGTTTTCTAATAAACAAAAAAAAAAGATTTTAAGAGATATAAAAATCTGAGGATTCAGCTACTACTACCGTGGTGGCAAATTATTTAAAATTATGCTAATGATTTGCAAAAATTCAAAACATCTTGAAGCAATTTTTTTAACAAATTATTAAATTAACATCTCTCACCATTTAAGGTAACTTGATATTTTTCAAACGAAAATTACGAATAAATCATTTTATTTGTGTGTTAAAAACAAGTTGTACAAATTTTACGACAAATGTTTGCTTGTAGATGTAGGCTAACAGTGGGACAAAAAGTAATGTTGAGGTAACAGAATTGTAATCAAACCATATGCCACTATTCCGTAAAAATGTATAAAATTTTAACGACTTAAACAATTTTTCAACATCCACCCTAAGAATAAAAACATTCTAAACCGAATGAGCAATGTCCGTCTGTCCATTTGTTTCGATTAACATCGTTAAGTTGAAATGGATATGATATCGAACTGATACATTAAGAAGTATGTAGGTATAGTATAATTTTTGTTTTGCATTATAAGCAAACATAAGCTCAAACGTTCAAATAAGGTATACATATAGGGACGTTGTAAAATCTCCACATTAGCGAATTTAAAATTCATATAAATATCATACATTAAAAACTATTAATTTACATTACAAGCCAATCTTTAAAATTATATTTAATACGTATTTGTAAATTTTGTAAAGATTTTATAAACCTACTTTCAACTGTTATAAATTTCACAAATCTTAAACTGATACATTATTACAACTATTTTCAACTTATTTTCATTTTTCTTACCACTGTTTGCCAACTTTTTTTGTTTAAACCTAAAAACGACCACCACTTTTATTCGTACGTGTTATATTGTAATTTTGTCTGTCTGACATTCATACTTTACTACACACTACATTATTTACCGCATACGACACTTGTATACAGCCTACGCATCTTAATTAAGTATGAGTTTGTTGTTGTTATTGTTGTCTACTAAGTCAATACAATATGTTGTATGTAAATACAATATATTATTGTTAAGATTTAAGTTGTTTTTCTAACTCTATGTAGAACGATCCGAATGATTTTGCATAAAAAGTGTTTGTCTACACAAAATATAGCATGTATAGTATTTCTTTTTTCTTTTTTTATTTATGGCTAAAACCACCTTAAAGCATATTAATCATAATTACAATTAATCAATTTGTTTATATGTATATTTTTTATATTTATTAAAATGTGTGTGTGTGTGTGTTTTTTTAAATTAGAAACTGTATTTGTAATATATCAGTTACTGTCTTTTATTATATTTTTAAGTTGTTTGTAGAGTTGTCACCAAGTTCTTTTAATTTATTTTCCATTTTTTTTTTGCGTAGAAGGGCAACACCTTGCAATTTACAGGCTTTATTGCAAATAAACATATTAAGTTGTTAATGAGACGTTCGGTGATTAATGGAGTGGCTTTAAGTTAAATATCAATGAAAATTTTTATAGAGGAGATAAGTGTAAATGTCTTGTAATTTTAACATTAAATAAATTTAAAAATATGAATCCACATACATATGTATGTATGTACGTATAAAAAATAGGTAAAGACTGAAAAGTAAGTCTGGTTTTCTCCTCTGTTTTCTAACCGATCAAAATATTTCATTAGATAGGTATTCACCTATAGCTGTTTAAATTTCTACATACACATATGCTCCGACGTGTGTTTGCATTTGTAAAAAAATAAAAAAGATGTTTCTGTGCTTAAAATTTAGCGAGTTTTAAAAAGATCATAGGAAATAAAAGAGAAAACGATTTAATAATATAAAGCTAAGTTGGCAAGATGATTCAATAAATATATTAATTATATTAAGATCTTGCACATTTGTAAAACTCCCTTCGGAAATGAAATTTAATCTACATATTATTTTCTTGAAAAACAAAAAACAATGTCTTTTTTAAAATGATACCTCTTAAATCATTAAAGTAACATTGATAAGCCCCAAGTATAATTTGCACAACAAAGCGTATATAAATGTTTGAGAATGATTTAATATAAATGGATTGCCAATGTTCGAAATAACGAAACACATTCCATACAAAAAATGCTGATAGATCCAAAACTTCATTTGCATTCTCTTAAGTAACAATTCGATTATTTTTACAATAAAATAATGTATATGCTCTCAACACTTCTGTGTTTGTATATTGAAGCTGAGAGTAAAAAAAGGCAACGAACTGACTAGACTTGGAATGACGAAGCAATTAATTTTCTCTACTCCTCACTATGGACTTACAAATGGTTATAAGTTAGACGAAGGGTGATTTGTTTAGTGTTTTTGGATATTAAAAATATTCTAGTTTAAATTGTCATATTTTTATTATTTATTAAACTTTTGAATCTATAAATTTATTAATGGTTGTTATTTTGGCTTAAAGTTCCTATATTTTTTCCTATATTCTATTAATTTTGAAAGTGTGATATATTGAGAATGTTATTTTATTTAAAAATTCAGTTTCCCATATGATATTAGCCGAGTGGAATGCATTTTCGAAACCAGCTGCGACTTCATCGTCAGCACTCTTTTTCTTATCGATACTACTGTTATTGAATGTAAATTCTATATATTAAGACTATAATCTTGTAGAAATAGCAACTGGAACTTGCTTCTCATATAATTAATGTTATACGAACTTTAAGCCAAAATAAAAATCATTAATATATTCTTGTTTAAGATACAAACAGAAACAGAGATTTATCTTAGATAAATGGAGTTAATCATTCTAAGTAAAATAGATCAGAATTAAGGATATTCTTTGAGAATAATGACGCTATGTAACACATATTTGTAAAATGCCTGCCTTTTCTTGCCTAAGGCTGAAATTATTTGACAGTCCTAAAATTCTTGAGAACGGATACCAAAAGCTGGCAGCAGAATATATTGTACGGCTTCTAGGGGTTGCATTTACAAGAATTAATTAGCAGAAGAATCACAATAAAGACGCTATACTAATCAACCCAACTACATCGTAAATGGTATGCAGTTCTATGCTAAACATAATTATTCACCATTTGCAACCTGTTAACCGTTTGGTTGCTTTCAGCTAAACACCTTGAAATGCCTAAGTTCCTTGAAACAGGATTTTAAATATTTTTTTCAAAAATAATCCTTAATTCAAGCTTTAAAAAAAAGCCTATACTTCCTTTAATCTAGATTTTCTTTTCAAGCATTACAAATTTCGTTACCTTGTACTTAAATTTTCGCCTAATATCAATTTTTCATACTTTCGTAACAAAGTCAAAAGTCACACGTGCAATTTTTCTGGTTGAATGCTTTTTTTGCTATAAATTTGTATTTGTCATTATTGTGCTTAGGAGTCTTGTTAAACAATCATAAAGCACGCTTTTAACTTCATGTTATTTTTCCAAGCCAAGCACCACCAAATACATGAAAAATAAAATAAGTTTGTCATAGCGTTTGAAACCCAATAACCTATTGAGCGAGACACAGGCACTCTGAAGCCCACCTTCTAGTTTAACTTTTATATGTTTTTCTTTTTAAATGAAGATTTAAGGTTATATTTATTTTATAGATTTTATTTATGACACAAATTTTGTGATGATCGCTCTATTACTGCAATAGAAATGTAGCACAAATATTTTAACTTGTTACTTATAATTATTAATGCAGGATATTATAAA
The DNA here is from genome assembly GCA_003055125.1 of Paykullia maculata. Classification (NCBI taxonomy): domain Eukaryota; kingdom Metazoa; phylum Arthropoda; class Insecta; order Diptera; family Rhinophoridae; genus Paykullia; species Paykullia maculata. Next base: position 27,740 of record NDXZ01002879.1, read on the forward strand.
ATCAAACTCGATCGACTATAACGTTCTTAATGCTTAATTTAATTTAAAAAAAAAAACTAAACTTTAAATTCTCTTAATAGGTATTCAGTGTTCGTTATGAGCGATCATAAGGCACTTTAGTGTTTTAATATTTAACAAATAAGTGCTTGTTATTTGTCGTGTACTTTATGGTCTTACAAACACTATTGTTTATGTTTGCATTAACAAAAATAGCGCCAGACCCTAAACAGCAACAAATGTTTATTAACATGCCTGACTAATTGTTAAATATTGCTTCTTTTACATTTCATCTGGCTCTATAAAATATTTGGAAGAAATAATCGTTATAAAAAGCCATGTTTACGCTTCCGGTGTCGTAAATCTTTTAACCAGATATGAAACATTTTTTTGTCCGTTGATATATATGTCTACAATAAAAGTAATTTTTTTTTTTTGTAGCTAAAAAAAGCAAATTTTTCTATTAAACCGATGATGTAATTGTAGAAAATAGGGAAATATTTGGTAAATAAATTTATTTTACTTTTAAATTATTAATTTATTTTTGACTCTTTTAAAATTTTATGATTTTTTATATAATTTATGAAATGTTGTAGTATTATTACATATAAGATATTTAAATGGAGCAGTTTAGTTTATTAAAACGAAATTAGATAATAATTTGCATAAGTAGTTTTAAGAGTTAATTAAGTAATTCGGTTAGTTAAAAGTATTAAACTTAGCCAGAATTTTATTCATCAAGTTTGACGACATTTTGTCTCGAGCCTAAATAGACAAAAAGTGACAGTAAGTGACTAAGAAAGTAAAGTAACTTTTATCTCTCGCAAATGCACATTAGGTCAAATGACCACTTTTTCTGTGCAAAAGTGATAAAATTCAAAATTACATTTTACTTTTATTGTTCTTGTTTCTAATTAAAAACTCTCCAAAACTAGGATCCGTGACCTTTTTGTATGCTAAAAATAAAGCACCGTTACACAATTTTACGTCAAAACCAATAGATGCAATTTTTTCTACAAATATGCTTGCGAGTTCAATTGTGCTTGATCAAGTTTAAATGCGTTTTTCTTGAGTTATGTTGGTAATAATTCATTGATGTAAAATGGAAAATAAAGAGACATGTAAATGTTTATATGTTTGATTAAAACAGCTTAACATTTATGTCGCTATACTTGCGAATAACCTTAATATGCCTGCATAACCTTAATATGATAAACATTTACTAAAACTTTGACTTTCTGTAAGCGTTAACAAATTTTTACCCCATTTTACCACTGTCAAATTTATTATATAGATTAAATATTAACTAAAGAGTAATTGGCAATTTGTTTGAAATTGCGATTTTTTGCATTTTACGAGTTTGGCCTCTTTTATACTGTTTACCACAGGTAACAAGGGTATATTGTCATTCCGTTGATAATTTCTACAATATTCATTTGCGACCCCATAAAGTGTATATATTCTGAATCCTTGTAGATAGGGAAGTCGATGCTGGTATGACCGTTCGTCCATTCTTCTGACCCTCTGTCCATCCGTTTGACCGTCTGTCCGTGTAGTGGTTGAAATCAAGTTTTTGTAGCTCCCATAGGTCATCCAGGATTGTATGTGGTATTAAACTTAAGATATATTTCCAAAAAGAAAATAAACACGACAACTACCATTTTTTCAAATTTTTTCACATAAAAATTAATATTATGCAGCTTTGGATAACATATAGATATGTTTATTATATTTGTGCGTAAGACATGTCTTACGGGTTATTTAAAAAAAAGTGGGCGAATTGACCCAGAATCCGCAGAGATATGGACGACAAACCTATGTACATATATGGACAAAAGTTTATATACAAAAATCAAACTTTCTACATCTTTAATTACTTTTAATATACTGTTTACTACATACATATTCATTGTGAAAGGTATATAGGATTCGGCGCTCTTAATTCTTTAAGGTAACCTTTAGAACAATTTGTTTGAAATATGGCGAAAATTATTCACAAAAAAATTTGACTCTGTTTTTAAACATGTAGTGGACAAAATTAAAGTGAAAACAATTTCGAATGAAATGGAGAAACATATAACTCAAACAATACATATTTTTGCTTAAAACTAGTTAAAAAAAGGGAAAAATATCACAGACGATAAACGTCTTTAAGGACCAAAATCATGTGGGACTAAATAATGAAAAGCAAAAGCAACTTCTTACATTGATCGACTTCGACGTGTGGCTGTAAAAACAACCGCAGAAATGACCTGTTTTACGTATTTATTACGACTATGGATAATTTTGATCCATTTATTTCCACAAAATTAAATAGACGCGGAAATGTTCCACACTTTCATTAAAAAATATTACTGAATGCAATGTATTATGTTTGCATGGTTGCAAAAGGGTTAATTTTTGGTCGTTAATGGGTTAAACTCCAATTTTTTAATTGAGTTATTTTTACTTATAAAATTCTCCCAGGTTTTAGTTTGAATACCATTATTTTGAAGTCGTTATTAATTTCGCACAGAAAAAGTTTTCATTTGACCTAATGTGAGATGGCAGAAAAAAAATAATAATTAAGGCACAGAGTTCGATCGAAATCAATTTAATTTCATACTTGTCAAAACGATCGCTATAATTTTATCCTTTTTGGATTCTGTTTGTTTGATTTTTTAGTTTGCACCATCAAGGCAAAATAAATATATATTTTCCCTCCTAATAGTATATACTCTTGCTGTGCAAATTTCCAAAGTCTTGTTTTTTTATTTTCTAAAGAAATCTATATAAACCTAAAATTCCAATATTTATAATTAACTTTAAGTTCACGTAAATACCACTTTTATTACGATATTCATCAAAATGTCTTCGAGAATTTATTACCTTAGTATTTAACTTTTTTTTTTATTAATTTAATGTTAACCTCTCTGACATTAACTATTACCACAATTTTTAAATTGCTTATTAAGTCCATATTTACGTAACTAGTGGTATTCAAAATTTGATGCATTTTGCTTTGCGAAAGTTACAACAAAATGCAAACTTTTGCCACAACTCCTTTTTTATTAACAACCGGCTAATTCCGAACTGTATTAATGTCTTTAAAAAAATGTTTATATTGTCTTCTTTTAAGGCTAAAATTTAATTTAAGTTTACTTAAAAGTAATAAATTTTTAAACTTTTGTCTTTCAAAATTTTTTTATATATATTTAAAATATATAACTAAAATAAATTACGTAGTTCTTAATTTAGATGCAATCTATTTAATTAGTTAAATCATTATATGTACAAACACAGTAAAAGGTATTTTGTTCTTGAATTACATTTTTCTTAATTTACACTTTGCCAGACCATTAGCAGTTAGTACTTAACTCCCCTATTTTATTCAGCATAAATTAACTTATATAGTTTTATAATATTTTATTTAAATTTAACTGATTGTCCTGATTATTCTTTGGGCTACCGTTAGAATTTTTATATAAAAATTTAAAATACTAAACAAACAGCTATAAAACATGAAAACGAGCAGAAAACTTGCTGAAATGAATACTAAATAAAAACTGGTTAAATAAATGTCTGTATGTTTGGCAAAGAATACGGAAAATAAATAAAGCAATTGACACAATTAACAAAGAAAATAAAAATTAGCATAAAGATAAACTTAAGTGGCAGCGAATCTTAAAGGAGAATTAGTTAAAGGGAAAAAATTAATTTTAACGATTTGCAATTTTATGAATGCTACTAATTTTTTTTCATTTCCTTACAAATTTTTGTGATATTAGAATGTGGACAAAATACGATTTTAAAAAACTAAATTTTGTATCTCAATTCTTTAATAGAAATAGTCAATCGGCTGTCACTTGATTATTGCTCTCACATTTTATACCCAGGAAATGTGCAGCCTTAAAACTTCAGATCATCTTAACTTAGCCTGGGGGCAAATTACGGCGTTCGATATCGATCGAAAACAAAAAATTCTAATTAGAATTCCTATACCAAATGCACTGAAAACTCGATCGATCGAACAAAATTTCATTCGATATCGAATGCCGTAATTTGCCCCCTGAATATTTGTAACATTCAGTCAGTGCATAAAATATGCTTAAAAATAAAAATTATTTACACAGGTATGTATGTCACATTGTTATATTTCATTTATATGTATATACTTACATAGTTTGTCAGTTCGTGTGTAACACCAAGAAGTATTTTTATAAGACCTAATTAATTATATACTTTTATTTCCTTAGTCTGTGACTTGTACGTCTATCTGTCTGTGGGAAACATTCTCATGGCCAGATTATTAAACTGAATTAAATCAAAATTTTCTAAGCTATTCATAATCTTTTTAGGTACTTTGTTATTAAAAACTAGTATGGACGCGGTCTGCTTCGCTGCCCCAACTGGTCACTAAAAATTATCCTTTTTTTCGACCATGTAAATTTTATTTAAATCATATCAGTTTTTACTAATTTACACTCTTCCCGTTTTTCCCTGTTTTTACCCCTATTCGTTTAAATTTCAAAAAAGTACCGAAAACGTACTCTTGATTTTTAGAGAAGTGACTGGTTAAGTAGTTATAAGGGCCCCAAAAAAGAACCAAGATATAAGGTTATCGATTTTTCCCCTTTTTATCCCTTCTTAGTGGATCTATACAACGTGAGAGTAACCCACAGTCAACCAATCAGTCAATCAGTCGGTCACCTTACTATTTTATATATATAGATAAGATTAATAGGCCAAGTCGGAAAAACGTTAGTTAGCAATATGCAAAATATGCTATTAAAAAAAATGTTATTCTTATTAAATACATAGTTATTTACATATTGAGAAGAATTACATGAAGTTTGGATTGGTAAGTATTGAAGTTCAACTATTTGAAATGTTCGAAATTTTCATAGAATGCATATTTTTTCAATAGGTAATATTAATATTTATATATATTCTAATTAAAACTTTAGGAATCTCTGCTTTTATACCATAACCTCAGCCATTTATTTAGCAACAATTTTGCACCACAACAAAGACAACAACAAAATTAACAACATTACTTTATAAATAAATTAGAATTGTAAGACATTTAAATTTACATGCAGACTCGAGACACACGTAAGTTATTAAGCGTATAAGTAGGAATAAAAACATATATATAATACATAGTATTGGAATATGTAAAAAAACTAGATATGTATGTATGTATATCATATATTTTGGTCAGTTGGCACACGTTAAATGTTAAACATTTAAAGAGTTTAATTTACTGCTTTTGATTTTATTGTTTTGTTTTATTTCTGTTTAATATTTATTTTTGAACAATAGCCAAAAAAATGAATTCTAATCATGATATTTTAAATAAATTTACAAGTATTTATGTACATATAGGTGTGTATATATATAAATTTATATACATACATATATATTTTTTCGAAAAATATATTATACAAAATAACATGCAGCCATTGATAGATACATTTAGATACATTTAAAAATAATTGTAAAAACCATTTGATCCATTTTAATTGTTAAGTGATTAAAATATTGCAATAGAAACTGGAAGGAATAAATAATGAATACAATTTCTAACAATTTCAGCGGGCCACACACAAAGTTCATTTGAAATTGGTTTGAAATTTTAATTAAAAAATTGTAATTCAATATCAAATAAATAATTTTCAATTTAAATTTTTTTCATAAGCACGTACCACAAAAACCAATTATGGGAGATATTGCAAAAATAAAAAATTATGTATGTATACTTACATACGAAATATAAACCAAATGAAAACAGAGTATAATAAATAAATAAATGTGTAATAAACAATAGTAATAAATAAATTGTATTTCACGCACACACAATAGCATGACTACTGGTCTTGACCTTTCGCCAAATTGCATACAAAATATTTATTTATTTATTGTAGGCTTTATACAAAAAAAAAAAATAATGAAAATTAATTTATTTTATTTTTTATTTTACTCATTACATGCTCAATTTTTATTATTACTTTAATTTTTTATTTATTTTTGAGTTTTATATTGATTATTACTTGCACGCACTTTTGGTCGGGTTTCACTTTGAAAAAGAACATAAAATATTGTATCAGTTTGAAATTATTTCAAGAAATTACATTGGGATTATTTTAAAAATGTAGACAACTGTTGATGTTTTTTTTTATTTTTTAAATTAATTTTATTGCTGATTGTTTCTAAATTAAGGAAATACGTTTTTTAAATAATAATTTAGTTTAAAGAGTTAAGATTGTAGTTTTAATCATATTAATAAAGAAGAAACTTTTTAAATTATTTAATTTGAAGGCGATTGCTTGACAACTAATTAAGAAAATGCACAAACACATTTAGTTGTTTGTCATTATTGAAGCACATGCTTTAATATGCCCGCCAGCGCTGTAATAAAATATGTAACCTAAGAAAAGTGAGTGTTAGTGGTGACAACAGAAAAACAAATATATGTTGGTTTTAACATTGTAGTCGGTTATGTAATTTTTTTTTTTATATAAGTATTTTCATGAAAATTTAAGTAAATTTATTATTTTATTTATATTAAAAGTTATTTACAAAGAATTGCGGTATTGGAAGTAAGGCATATGATAAATTACCGTTTTTTATAAATTAAATTAAATTAATTTCCCAAAAGAACTAACAGTTTTTCTTTTGTTAAAGCATTTTAATCTTTTATGTTTAAAATGTAAGGCTAAAAATTTTACATTGATGAAAAAAATCCTAATTGAAAGAATTTTTTTTAATTTTTAATCAATATTATTTTTAGATATTTAGTTAAGAAACAACCATTTGCGCGTAAAATTTTACATCTTAATACACTAAAGGCTTAATATTTATTTGCTAAAAGCTTAAAGGTTATATTTTTATTACCATTTATTTTGTAATCGGCACCACTATGTACTTCTGAAAAATTCACTGCCACCCACCACATATTTTTATTGATTTAGGTTAATTTAATCATCTTCGCAACAGCCGAATGATTTAAGACTCTCCGTTAAATAGTTTTTTTCTCTCTGTCTCTCTCTCTCTCTCTCTCTCTCTCTCTTTCTCTTCCTTTCTCGTTCTTACAACAGAAAATAAATCCCATAAGTAATACATCTAATTAATTGCGTGGGTTCAACACGCGTTTTTAATGAAATAAATTTCTATTCACACCAAAAACAAACAAAAAATGAGCACAAGTCTAGACAAAATGGTTTTGAGGAGATTAATGTTAATAAGCAAAAAAAAATTAACATTAATTTATAACGCAATACAATACCCAGAATTTAAAAAAGTGTCAAAATTTTATGTCACTACAATAGTTGTTAAAGAATAGCCAGGTAATATGAGCACTAAAATCTTTAATGGGCATAGATGGAGATAAATGGTTTTTAAATGATGTTTAACGCTGCACAGTAGGGTCGATTATGCAAAATATTGGAGCTGGAGCCCAAAATAGCTGGACCTTTATAAAAAAGGGTTTGTATTCTTTGAAACATACATATTTAGCGAAAATATTGAAATCGTTTATTAAAAAAGAAAGTCGATCGATTCATTAAGTAGTAGGAAATTTTTCTAAATTTTACACTCAAATCAATCGATGAACATAAATTCATAAATGTTGACAATCCATTTGACGATTTAAGTGGAATGTGATGTTTTTAATAATTTTGCTCTTCACTTGTTATGAAAATCAAAGCTTTAAGAAAAAGTCTTTATAAATTTTAGTTCTATTTTACGCATAATTTTACGCTTGCACACGGTTGTAACTAAATTGTCAAGTACTTATTTTGACTATTAAAAACTATTTTTTTTTTTTTTGGCAATACAATTTTCATATCTGTCAGATTTAACTCAATATTAATTAAATTTCTTTAATGAAAGAGTAAGTCTCATGAGCTGATGTCAATTTATAGCAAAAGTTCAATATCGGGTTTTAAGCATCGAGATCGTCTTTTTGAAATAAAACGGCCCAAATCTACATTGGGGTATCAATTTTATTGCTAGAGCAGTTTTGAATTAATAAAAAACATATTTGGCTTCATCTAAAAAACTGAACAATTTTCACTTTTTAAGATGTTAAATAGAGGTGTAAATATAGTAATGTAATCAAACAGAAGTAAGAATATTTTATTATTACTTCGACTTTTTCTGAGCTGGATTTTAACTTACCACCTCATATTATATACTACAGGTGGCAAAGTAGACATAGACTTTAAGGCTTTAACGTTCAAGCCCTTCCCTTGCAGGTAATTTAAAAGTCTCGCGATAGAATTAAAATATCATTTGAATGGTTAAAACTTTTTTTTAAAGCGTCACAAAAATAATTTTGATTATTAAAAGGCATAAACTTTGACCAGCTTAACACCGTCAAACCCATTTCATTTTTAGTTGAATAACGAAAACTTTTTCCTTCAAATGATTGTGCGTTATTTTAAGTGTAAGACAGATGTCACCTAACTTTACTTTACTCCTAATGCTTTTGATTGGTTGTTAACAAAAAAGTTAAGACAAACATTATAAAGGTTTAACATTCTGTAAAAAAAAAAAATCAGAAAAAACTCAATCAGCTGATTGAATACGATTACCTTATAAATGAGTTTTAAAACAGTTAAACACTGCAAATGTTATTATATTTTCCTTTTTTTTACATAAAAGAAAAAATTTTGTATGTAATAAACGATAAAAAACTGCCCAAGTATAAGTTTTTGCTAAAAAAAAAAGGAAAACTTTTCAGAATATATATACATTACGGTGTCGCAAATGTAGAAATTACAAACGGTATGACAAACCTATATATACCCTTGCCACATACGTATCGGAAGGGTATAAATACAAAAATATTTGTGTCTTCTTCGCAATCTTTGATAAAAATTACATATATTTTTATCAAATTTTCTGATATAAGCGACACTGTAAATCTAAATTTTGTTTGTAAGATATTATAATATTTTTTTTCATTTTAACAAAAGTTGCAGAACATTTATGACATCATTTTAAGATGTCTTTTTATTAGACTGTGTGGAGCCTAATAAAACAAAAAAATCAAAACAAATTTGTAAATTTTGTAAAATAATGCGCTGGAGTTAGATTAATTTATAATAATATACTTGACAAACAATGAATATAAAAACTGCACAGATCATCTTAAAGTAAGTTTTGCAAAAGAAATAACAATTTTACCTTTTAGTAGAAAAATAAATTAATTTTACAAAACCATTTTATATACATATGTACTAAGAATTTGGATTTTTGAAAAATAAAAGAGTTTTAGTTCTAAAGTAACGGTTTTTTTTATTAACGTTTTATGCATTTAGAAAAGGTTTATAAAACTAATTTTTCATAAAAAAAAACTTGTTTATAAATCATTTAATTTTTATTCGAATTGAAAGTTTTATCGGTGCCAGACGAGCACACAAAAATTAAGCTCTAATCGTATTTAAAAAAATGATTTAGTAAAAAATCTGACGAAATTTTAAATATTCAGTTCATACACATCCTTTCTTATACCACACAAACACATACCTTTTTTTGACAAATCTAACGACAAAATCTAATAGTGAGTCATGGTCTCAAAAACTCATATCATTTCTGCCTTTAAGTTTGTTGTCTAAGTCTTTTGTTCAACCACTTCTTTACTTCGTAATTTATTTTAAGCATACTTTTACCCTCTTTGTTTAACAAGAAAATATATTACTTTCAATTTGAGTCCATAAATCTTGATTTTATCAGTCCGTTTTTAGTTTTTAAATACATATAAATTATTTTGTTACAAAAGTGTTTAACATAAAGTTTAATTTAAACACAGTAGCTGCATAAACGAAGACTTGCATGCAAAATTATTTAAATAAATGTATATTTGTTAATGCAAAACCAGGTTACTACATTTGTATAAAATTTTCCCCGGTAAAGAAAACATTTTTTTACAATTGCATGTTTTCTTTAAGCATTTTATTTCGACTTTTGTTTATATAGTTCTTAAAATTTATTGCGATATGGATTTTTTTTTATTAATTTTTTTATTTTTATCATTGTAATTATGGCATGTAATATTCTTTTTTTTGGGTTTTGTACTATACAAGAAGTAATTGTTTAACTTTTTTTTTATAGTGCTGAAAAGTTATAGTTTTTTTCTTAATATAATGAAATCATTTTAATTTTACCCTTTTCCATGGTAAGGTGATGTCAATTCGAAAAGAACTTTTTTGTTGACATTTTCTTTGATGATTTAATGTGAGACCTTTCTTTAAATGAAGTTTAAGCTTGGCTGGAAAAAAACTTATTAACTGGGCTTTTAACACCACCTAAATATATTCACCTTATCCTTTACCTAGAGTGACAAGGATATAATCAGTGATGCCAATTTAGCTCTTTTTGTGTTTGATATAGCGTTTTTTTGACCCAAAAAATGTATCAAAAAATCAAAATTATCGAAAACTTACTACTTAATAAATAACAATTAACGATATCGATGGTCAAAAAATGTTTTTTTTTTAATAGAACCTTGAAAAAAAAGTTGAAAAGTGGACTTTTTCTTAATAATAAAACCCTAGTGAATGTAATAAAACAAGATTGTCGAAGAAGTAAGAAGTTGATTGCTTTGCAGTAACGTGCTGTTAATATTGTACATATAAATAAACATTTTAAATAATATGTGTTTCTGCTAAGATTTTAAATTTATAAACCACTTTCCGTAGAAAATTTATTTAAAAAAGAAACAAACAAAGTTTAATAATCATTTTCATACAAATAGATAATCTTTAAAAAATTTATTCATTTATTATACTGATATTCAACTAAATTAAATCTAAATTTAAACAAATTAAAGTTAAAAATTGCAATATAATTACAAAATTTTTTTAAAAACAATTTATCAAAAATTCTTACTTAAATAAAATTTATCGAAAATTTCCTTCTGAAAAAAGATTTAATAAAATACTTAATTATCGAAAATATGTATTCCAAATATGAAAAATCGTTTTATTAGGTGATTGCACCTTCTGGAACTGCTGTTTTAAATTTCGTTATAATTTTAAAGTAATTTATGTTTAAGACCTGAATAAATATTAACGTTTTGTGTTTTTTTTTTTTTTTGTAATTGCTTAAGTTTTACTTCGTTTTATTTTTACTTCATAATTTCTGTTAATGTTGTTTTTATTGTTTTACCTTGACTCTTGTCCATTTTAAATAAACTTTAATGTCATATTAAAAAAGATTTAACAAATTACCCTTTTAAACTTTTAATGGCAATTTTGATCCACTGTGGAGTTAGTATTCAGTTGAATATTACAGTTATGTAGTCACTGTGTGTACTCAGTATCACCATATTAGTATTAACACTAAATATTTCAAAGCACTTTTTATTTATATTTAAAACTTTGAAATTAATAATTTAATTTTAGAAATTTTATATTCAATTTGCAAAGAAATTTATTTTTGTGTTAGCAACTTAATTCTTGTTTTAAAATAAACAAACTCTTCATACTTAAAAATTAATTTATACTTTTAAGTGTTATTTGCTATTATAGCGTGTTTTTGTCAGTTTTTTAAATTATAGTTTATTTTAAAAAAATGTTTTCGTAATTATTATGACCGAAACTTATATCAAAATAAAGTTAACCTTTGCATTTCATTAGCCAGAGTTACATAGGGGGGCTAAAAAATATTTCAAAAATTATTTAAAAAAAAAAAACTATTTACAAAGATTTTCGATAAATACTTTTTATTAGCTAAAATTTCTTAAATTCTAGAAGCTTTTAATAATTAATTTTTATAAAAACTTATTTTGTTATAAAGATCTTTAAAAATGATGTTCGTTTTAAAGGCATATGTATATGTACATATAAACTCAATATATGTTAATCAAACAACTTTAAATTCTCTGTTAACCAATATTTGCTGTATTTTTTTTTTATAGAAAATTTTCAAAAACTATCTTTTTCTATAAAATGTTTAAAATTACAAAAAAAAATCACGTGTTTTTTTAAATCAATTATCTAATTAAAAAAATAACAAATTTAGAGTTCATGATGGTAAAGTTTTTATTGGTTTAATAATTTTGGTACTTCCATCTCTATAAATTAATTTTATATCAATTTTTCTGATTGTAGTTGCCAATAAAATCACAAAAAGTTTACATACATTTAATAGTTTTACCTAAAAATTATTATATATTGCAAGTACTTTGTAATAAGTGAAGGGTAATTAAGATTATAATATTCTGAATTTTTTTGGAAATGTGTTAACGTAGTTTCAGAAATTAAATAAAAATTTAACATCAATTTTTAAGATCTAGCCACAATGTCAACGGTTCAATGTCAATAAATGACAAATTAATGGTGTTAAAAGGTGCTCATTAGAGTTAAGTTTATTTGTTACAAACGTGATGTACTTGTTATACTGCATACTGCATCATATTATTTTGTCATTAAAATTTTGTAATATTTCATAATATTTGATAACAAAAATGGTTAACAAACGGGATGTTTGATTAATGCCTGATTAACTGTTAAAACTGTTAAAACTGTTTCCCAATTAATATGTTTGCAAAATGAATGTATACACAAAAACACGTACCAACATCATAAGCTTTATCACAACCAAACGCCCACTATTAATGAAAATTTTAATACCGGGTTTTAAGCAATAGTTTTAATATAGAAATAATTTTTGCTTCATCGGACAAGCATATGATAAAATTAATGATTAAAGGGTAAAAGTAATAAATATTTCAATAAATAAGATTAACAAAAACTTTACTAATAAAATATAAATTCTTGTTAAAAGCTTAAACTTGTCTCTGAACAAAAGAATTTATAATAAAATAATAATTTAAAAAAACCTTAGATAAAATTCTTAATAGTGTTTAAATATGACTTTAGGTTACCTACCAGAATTTTATTTTAAGTATTTTAAAATACTGTTAATTAACTTATGTTTTTTATTAGATTTCTTTTGACATTTATATTATAGATATTATAGTTTCTTAGCTGGGATCAAAATTATTTGCAAAGACAATAAAATGTATTAATTAAGTTGATGGCTACCCAAAATGGTCGATAATAAAGTTTCTGTTTTTGGAGTTATAGTTCTTTTGAAAGCAAACCGATTTCTTTTGTAGGACTTAAAAGAAATTTTAAAACAATCAAATTTATAATATCAAGCTTATAAATTAAATTATAGGTTGTAAAAAATTTAAGATAAATTTTATTAAAAGCTTAATTTGCATAATTAAATGATTTGCTAAAAAAAAGTTCCCAACATTGTTTAAGTTTTTTTAACCCTTAACGAACTTTAAAATTTTTGAACCACTAAGGACTTTAAATGCACTAAAACTCTTTAAGTAAATGTGATTATGAAACGCTCCCCCTATCCCACTTGTTTTTATTAAATTTGTTTTACTTTTTTAACTTTCATTTTTGGTTGCCAAATTAAAGAAATCAAATAGCGGTTAATTAAAAAGAATAATTCTGCATATACTTTTAGGTTTTCGAATCGACTTAGAATCACTTTATAATTAAAGTACAAATGGAAGTTTTTAATACTTATATTAAGTAAAAGTAAAAAAAAAGTGGTTTATTATGGTCATTACTATTGTCTTGTGCAACTTATCATCATAACTCCTTATCGTAACAACATTATTTTATTTATTATTTCATTATTTTTGTTTATTATAAAAAACATTATTATAAAAATTACTCTTTTTATAACGTTACGTATGTTATGACTATGCATTTATTATTTTTTATAAATCAAAAACACATAATTTCTTTAAAAACTTTAACGACAAAAAAATAACAGAACAGCCAAACTAAATCATGATAAACCTTCAAAGAATACCGTATATTTTAATGATTATCATTATGTATCCGGTAAGATAGTGGCTGTGAATAAATAAGCGTATATGAGTTTAGAACTTTTATTTCTGATAAAAAATAAATTTCAATCATGTACATATGTACCCAGCTAGCCTTTTTAATCGTAGGAGAATCTTTTACGAATCGTATGCAGAGCATTTTTAATCGTACACGAGCGCATATTTTAATCGTGGAAGATACCTCGCACGGGAGAAAGTGTTACACGAAGACGATTCAACAGCAAGAGCCTTTTATGAAGAACATTAAGAATCGTATGAGGCTTACGTAGGGATTGTTTTACAACTTGTGAAATGCTCGTCTATGTTATTCTTATATGAGTCATTGAGAGAGTCGTAAAAGACTCATTCGATGACGATTTGACGAATCGTACAATGCTCGGTAGGCTTTTCATTTTATGATTTAAATATTTTAAAAAATTATTTAATTTTTGCAGTATTTAGAAATACTAAAAATTTTTTATATTTATTAATTTTTTTATAAAATTAAAAATTAAGAAAAACAGGAAAATTTTTAAATGGCTTTGTTAAATTTGGCTTCTTCAAACGTCTATTAATTTGATCTTTGGCGTGGACAACATGTTGCTGCAGTGTTCTGTTAATAACAGAGTCATCACACTGTGGGAATTTAGAATGGCACAGATCTATAAAAAAATGTATTTAAAACTTTTTAACTTTATTTATTTTATTGCATAAATATTTGATGCGTTTGGTATGCATTTAATTTGTACTTACCTTTAAAATTTCTTTGAATCTTGCAAAAAATCACTTATGTATAACAACCAACACGACTTTTATTCAAAACTTTTAGAAATAATGAAATTTATTGACATTTAATTGAAATATTATTAAACAAATCGTCAATTAAACATAGCAAGATTAAAAGGCGATCGTTTCAAAATATGTTTCAAAACTAAATAAAAAAACATAACAGATTTGTTGTTGTCACTCTTCAAACAATTATCAGGAGATTCGTTTAGGAGTCTTATATTAATCACAATCGTCAATCAAACAGCTTTTGGCTAGCTGGGTATATGCATATATGGGTATGTATGTATGTATGTATGTATGTATATATACATTTGTATATAAAAAATTAAACAGGAATTACTACACATACTTATATACATTTGTATTTAAAAAGCATACATATACTTATATTTCATATATTTTTAGCAATTCCTTGACAAAAAGGAATAACTGTTTAAAATACGTTATTATAAGTGGCATTTAAGGAAAGTGTTAGTTCAAAGAACTTTTGCTGAAGTGAGCGTTATATAACTTCCTTGTAAAACAATTTTTTCCTTTTTTTGAAAATATGGCAATACCAGAGTGAAACCCTGTTACTTTTAATTAATTTATTATTTTTATAAATGTGTAGTGGCATAGACGTAGCTTTATTTATTTCTTTAGTCCCAATTTACAAGGCAGAAATGGGAACGGGTAGAAGAGGTAGAGTGTATAGTACACGACGATCTGTACTAGAAAAGTGAATTGAAAAAAATTGTGCCTTACGGTTTCTGCTTTGTAAATTAGGACTTACTTGCAACAAATAAACAAACAATAAAATTGGCAACATTAAATTCATTCACCTTACGTTAAAAGTTTAATATCTAATTATCTTACCGTTTAATAATTAGTTACTTTTAACTTAAAATATACTTAACAAAAGAAATCAGTAGCTTATATTGCTTATACAAAAATATCTATATGAATAGAACTTTCGTTTTGTAAACAAAATAGAAAAAAGTCAGATGAAAATTGTAAGTAAGTTTCTTTACTTTCGTTGATTGTATTCCTAGAAACTTTCTAATTTATTATATATAAATTTTAGACAGCAGCCGTTAATTTGTCGGCACATCCAGTTACGACTCTTAAAGCGTTTTTTTTTTTTTCTTTAAATTTGTATTTCGTCATTCAAATGGAAATGGGCCCAACAACTTACAAATTCAAATCGTTTTTTTCCTCAGCCTTTTTGTGGTCAAAACCTTTACCAAAAAATTCGAAAGGGCGTAACATTTTATTTTTATTTTGTATTAATTTTTTAATTTTTTTAGTCGAACTTATTTATTATAACGAATTTTTTTAATATTCTGGCTTAAGTTCATTTTTCAATTTCTTCGTTATGAAGAATTTAATTATTTGTTTGTGCTAATTGTGCCCCGACAGTAGCCAAGTATAATGTATTTTCGAAACCATGTGATAATGTTGAATAATATAAACCGAAAAAAGCTTTAAATGGTTGTGGTAAATTTCGTTCTCACTCAACTAGTGATGAAGATATGAATAACGACGAAAATCAGTCATCATATTCTATTTCCTATTAAACTGTGAGTTAAATAGATAATATTTACATCTAACACTAAAATGGCAAATATCAAAGAGAGCTGATGATGAAACCGTAGCTGGTTTAACAAAGTGCTGATTGACGACTTGATTCTTTGAATAGAATTGTAGATTTAAAACAAAGTAAATTTGTTGCAAAACCGTCAAATATTTTTGTATAAATATATGTTCTTCAACACTATTTGACATCTGTTTCAATGTTTCAAAACGAAACGCGGCGTTTAACTAATAATGTATTATTCTTCAATAAAAATAATTATTTTCAAAAAAAAACAGCTCAGTGTGGTTCTGATTTCATCTTGATAACATTATAAAGTATAACCCGTTTTTCCTAAGTTTGTAGGACACTTAAGAAGAGAGCGAACGATTTGGTTATATGACGTTTCTATTAAAATTGCATAAACAAAATAATTTTTTTTTGTAAACACGAATGTTATTTAAAAAAAAATTTAGAAAAAACTGCGAAAATCAAAATGCTTGCAAAGACAGGGAATTATGGGAATGTTTAAAATAATTTTATCTACTAGATTTATCCAGAATTAAGACGACATGTAAATCAAACAGACAATACCTATTAGAGCAAGTTTTTCACTTGAAGATGAAACGGTAGATCAATAATTAAATTATCTAACCTCAAAGAGAATTTAATCTTACACTATAAACTCTTTTATATCTTAGAAATGTTTATATTAGTATGGTAACTTTTGCAAATGTCATCAAATTATTTCCTGCATTGTAAAGAAAACGAAGAATTTAGCACGTTTTTAATGTTATATGTTTTTCGTAAAAAATATTTTATTAAAATAATGTACAATAAACATGAGACAAAAAGTACCGAGTATTTTTATCTTTAATAATTCGAATACAAAATTAAATAAAACAAGTAAGAGCGCTATATTTGACTGTGCCAAATCTTATATACCCTTCACGTATTATGTATGTATGTAAGTATGTGTAAAAAATAAATAATTTTTTTTTTGCTTATATCTCGAATTTTTTTTTGGAAATTTCTCAAAAATTATTTTAGTGTGTTAGACATTTACACACAAAAAAAATAATTTTTGTGTAAAATTTTTTTTTGCTTATATCTCGTAACAAATTTTTTTTGCTTATATCTCCCAAATTTTTTTCTTTCGAAATTTCCCAAAAAAAGTAAAAAATAAAATAAAAAATAGGTAGTCGTCTTTTATGGTTTATATCTCGGTCAATTAGTAATATCTCAGGAGGATCTGATTGTTTGATACCAATAACGCGTCCGTGCGACATCGGGGGGCAGAGAAAACTTGACAGACAGACAGACAGACAGACAGACAGACGGATGGACAGACGGATAGACGGACAGACGGACATGGCTAAATCGACTTCCCTATCTATAAGGTTTCAGAATATACATATATACTTTATGGGGTCGCAAATGAATATTGTAAAAATTACAAACGGAATGACAAACTTATATATACCTTTGTCATCTCTGGTGAAGAGTATAAAGACGCAACATTTTTTGACAACTGTACTACTATGTTAATCCTCCAGTTTTAGACGTTTAAACTAGCAAACGAAACAGAATAATCGACAACGTTAAAACAATATTCAATAATTTACTTTAAAATAAAAATTGTCTTCTAACACTTAACTACTTAATAAACTGATTTTTAAGGTGCAGTTAAATTTGTATGTTACATTAAGGTGATGACAACATAAGTGTCACAATGACACAGTTGTAATTGTTTTCAAATGAAGTGCAGATTTAGCGGTTGCCAAAATAACTCAGTAACTCTTTTATAAATTTTTACAAAGCCTGAGATGAAACTCATGGTTTTAATTGCTTAATATTTCTATTGTCTTGTTTAAGAGCACATAATTTTGTATAATGTAAAAATAAAAACAATAAAAACAATGTCCTACAATAGTATCACGTTTATCTTTGACACCAAAAATGGTAATGAAAAAAAAACAACTAAACAACTATTGAACATTTAAACAAACTAAGTATAATAACGGTTAAGTGTGGTTTTTAGAAACCAGAAACTTAACTTCTTTTTAATACCAAGAAGAAGTCTAAGAAAATAAAAACAGCAGAAAAAAATATTAAAAACCGATTGTACAAAAATTTCATCACAATTGTTTAATAATCGAATAGATTTAATTTTTAAGCAAAATGATTTGCAGCTTAGATAAAGAAATAGAAAATTTATTTTTATTGGGAAAAACATTTAACTGACAAAGACTTAACAACATGTTGATATTGGCGTTGAGATTGATCTAGAACTTGGCAAGTTTGCACAAAAAAAGACGTCATCTTTAGGTCTAAAGAAGTTCAAAGAAGTGCACCATTCAGCTTAACAAATGGGAATAAATTCGATAGCGTCTAAAAGAAAGCACGTAGAATAACAAAATTTCATATACATATGTATGTATATACTATTTAGGTATAAAAATGCATTTCCCTGAAAGTTTAAAAAATTATGAAAATATATATGTCAAAATCTATGAAAGTTACCCTATACAGTATTTCCTTCGGTTCATATAAAATTCAACACCCATATAAAAATAAATAAAATAAATATGTACATGTACTATGCTAAAGCTACAAACATATAGTTTAAATGGCTGTTATAACCTCACAAAGAGAAAGTTATTGTGATACGCCCAACTCCTATATATTTTTTCTATATGGGCAAAGATTTAATGAAAATATAAAACTTTATATTTCTAGATTCAAATGCAATTTTTTGGTAGGTATGAAGGTGATATGCCTTTTTATTAAATTTATTTTCTTTATTATCATAAGGTTGTATACATATGTATATATACATATATACAATTAATGTGGCAGCTCATTTTTCCTCCTATGTTTTTTTCTATTTAAAATCATTTCTTTTTCTTTCTTTAATGAATAGAATTGCAACACCATGTAATATTTTTGGTGGGTTAACAGTATTCGGCACAACCGAATAAAGCTGTCTTACTTGTTCCTTTTCTAGTCACAAAAAAGGAGTGTTTTTTTATGGATTCAAATACCATGTTTTAATTTATAAATACACATACAATTCAAAATTGTTGATTTTTTTTTTTTTGTATTTATCGATCGTACAGAACGTCATAAATTATATTGAATGAAAATTTATTTAAATGTTAATATCTATAATATCGATTATAGTCTGACAATTTGACAACAATTGATCCCATTATTTATAAAAAAAAAAAAACAAAGCAAATTTCGATTTTTTATTGCATAAAAAAAGATGTTAATTATTTTACAAATATGAACTTTTGCAATAAATGCTTGATTAAGATTTATTTTATAGTTTAAATTCTTGTAAATACGGGTTAAATTTTACAACAATATAAAAGAAGAGAAATTTTGAATAAAAAATACCATATAAACTATATAAGTACATACATACATATATCGCTCATTTGCTGCAACAACGTCATAACTCAATATATTAAATTTTTTAGGAGACACATTCTTAGATTTCAAACCGATGTATTTTTTTTAATTTTTGAATGAAAATAAGATTATGGCTTCAGTTGTCACTTTCCTACACTCTAAAACACTTTTGTTGAAAAGTATTGCCTACTATTATCGACCTAAAATTAGTCAATTCTTTTTTTAAACATTTTATTGATTTTTGAACAAAATGTGTTTAATTTTGTTTAATTTGTTTCACCTTGCAATTATTATGTTTAATTTTCCCTTAAATAAAAATGCATAAAATACATGTGTTTAATCTATTTATTAACAAAAAATACTAAATATGTGTTTAATTTAGGAAAATAAGGCAATCAAGCATAAAAAAGTTGTTTACCTTCTATGGACATTTATAGAGATTCTTCTGCTACATCATCAGGCTTGCAACCAAACTGTTAATTTTAAAAACACACATGTTATAGAGTCTTCAAGCCTTTGGTTTAATTTAAACATTACATATCTTGTATTCTTTAAAGATAAGCGTATCTTTAAAATTTGCAAATCGGCCTTAACATATGTATATGTACATTTAAAGTGCTCTTTAGTGATCTGCTGAAGGTATAAAAGTTTTTCTTGACAACGTCAACGTCCAGCTCCACAAATTTTACACATTGACACTTTTATAATTAAACAATTCAATTGCACAATAGCAGAAACTATTATTTATTATAAATTCCTTTAAACACCAGAAATTTTAATGACAGGCGAAAATATGACACGCTTCTAATGAAATGTATAAATTTTTTTGGCTTGTTCTTATTTTCTGTTACTTTTAGACAAATCTGCTTAATATTAAACAATATAATGTTTTTTAGGCATATGTGGCTACATTTTTGGGAAAATTTGTTTAAAAACTAGTAAGAGCGTTATATTCGGCTATACCGAATCTT